>CAUYQG010131465.1:0-21973 GCA_963574415.1 Tarsius wallacei
GCCGGGAGTGGTAGCGCGTGCCTGTAGTTCCAGCTACTTGGAAGGCTGAGGCGGAAGGATCGCCGGAGCCCAGCAGGTCGAGGCTGCAGTGGCTGGGAGCGGCCACTGCACTCCAGTCTGGGCGACAGAGTGAGACTCCAATTCAAAAAAAAAAAAAGAAATATTTGTCAAAAAGTTCTTAACAAATAAGTTTGGAACATTGATTCCTCTTTTCAGAGATTCACAGTGAATGATTACATATTGAAGATGCTGAGATATTCTGCAATAAATAAACTGAATACCTTTGTAAAACCCAGTATTTCCCAGATTGATTTCAACTGAGATTCTGTATTTTGTGAGTGAAGCATATTAAGAGTTCCCCAGAAAAACATTGGGAACAGCTGTCATATAGATTATTTTGGACTATTGTATTCCTTCACCCTGGGTATGGGGACCTGCCCTACTAAATTCACATTTTTAATACTATGAGAGCAGAAACACTCATTTAGGTATTTACTTACATTCCATTTGTGTGTCATTATATTGGAATTTTTACTTATAAGCAATCATATGAAAACCAACCAAATTTGTAAAATTATATAAAGCTGTATAAAAAATACACACTCACCTCAATATACTTTCAAAAGGGAGATGCAACATATTTTCCAAACATTAAATATCTCTGACTTAAACTTCAAAAAATAATAACAAGCATATTCTATCAAGACACAGAGATTTAAATAACTTTGTGCTGAAGGCACTGAAGTCATTAAATCCAAACAATTCTTGCTTTTGCTGAATGTTGCTTAAACTGTCCAGCAGGAAAGAAGGTTGAAATAGAATTGCACATTTCATCACTTTCCTATATACATCACTTCCGACTTACTGGGTTTCTTCTGGTGGGTTTTTACATATTATTTAATCAAAAAAGGAAGTCTTGTTCTTCTTGCAAACCTGTACTGGGCAGGGATTATCTGAGTTTTGATTTCCCATAACTCTCAATGTTTCTTTCATTTGCAACCAGAGATTCTTTCACACTAACAAATATTTTTGTCTAGCCATGAATTATAACATAAAAGTTTAATCTGATTTTTGGAAATAAACATATGGATTAACCAAAATCAACTTATATAAAGAGAAAATATGAAAACAAGGTAAACTTTTCCTAGCATTTAGCAGTCTAGCACAGTCCTTGACATGTACTAGGCATTCAGGAAATGGTGAATGAATAAATGAATCAAAGATACTTGTCACCTATTAATACTTTAGCTCAAATATACAAATGTTAATATTTTTAAATTATTTATGATAAATAATTTAAAACTATATTCTTAAACTAAATATCCAATAGTTCAAAAGAAGCAAAGCAAACAAAATTATGATGCTATTACAATTACTGTCATCATTTCAATATCATAATCACTCTTTGCCAGTTCACAAGAGTGAAGAACTGAGATACTTTATGCTGGACAAGATAATATACCCATCTGTGATACACAGACAAGATACCAGACAAGACAAGCTTTTTATTATAATGCTTATATTGTATTCTGTCCAGTGGATAACTTCTTGTCATTTTAGTACCTTGAAGCATTAAAAACCATCAACACAAATTCAATATCATAAAATTATCTTGCAGAGCAATAGAACACTCCTCCATCAAATGCTAAGGCAAAACTACATAGCTGACTAAAATCAATTATATAAAAGCTATGAGAGTGTTCCCCCATTTCCAGGGAAATGTACATGTATAATGACTACTTAACAGGACAACTTCAAAATCTGTTTTTCACATTAATGAAGCAGGAAAAGCGTTTTTTTTCCTTCAGCACATTGAGCATTAATTTGACAAGTTTGTATAGAGTACAAAGTATTGGTTTCATTTATTCAGACAGATAATATGGTTCCTACCATATGCTATTGACACTTCTGAAAATCACTTATCTCAAAATAAGCTAAAAAATCCATTCCATGTAATGCTGGCAAACTATTCATTTTATTTTAAAATATATTAATATTTCAAGGCACACTTCCCAGGACATGCTTATAATGGTGGAGCCACCACATTTTTCTTCAATGAAAACTAAAAGCCATTTGTCTCTAAGTGCACTTTAAAACATTTTCTTAGATTATTTTTGTTTTCTTTACCCTTAATGCATATACCTCTTACCATTTTAATGTTGCCAATTTTTAAAAAAATCATCATATGATATTATCTATTATGAAAAAAATAATAAACCCTTCCATGGCAATTTCAATAAATCCAAAATTCCACAAACTAAATCACACATTGTTTCTAAGTATTTATATACATTAAGAATTGCTGATTTCTAGATATATTTTATAAGTGAGATAGCCAAATAATAAATCAAATAATAAAAAGCAAACTTCAAGCAATCTGTGCAAGGAACACAATTACAATGCAAAGTTTTTAAAGTATGAGTGCTCTTTTTTTCAGTTCTGGAATAAAACTTAACAGATGTCTAATAATTCCATAATTGTTTTAAATACAATGACAAGAAACAAAATAATGACAAACAAAATTACAAAAACTCATGAGCAGGTTAACATTTGTCAAATTGTTTGCTCCTTTGAGGTTCACTGCATACACTGGAGCCCATTTCACTACTTTAGAACATATTAGCATTATGAATTCTGATGAGTGGGGGAGCACATGATACAAACTGCCCCGTTTATTTTAAAGTAGGCACCTAAGGTAATAGTAAGACTTTTAACAATTCCTTTGGAACCTCAGAGCAGCCACATGATACACAACTCTGTCTTCCAGGCAGTTGCTAATTGAGCTCAGTTACTTTTTGCCTGTCCTTTGTAGTCAAGGTACCAAATTGCATTATAGATTATTTGGAGCTCTATTTTTTTTTTTAAATAAGAGCTGGTAGGTAATTTACAAGTAGGGACAAGAAAGAAGACACACGTTTCCCTGGAGAGTTCCCAGAACACTGAGTTTCTGGAATCGGTGTTTCCATGAATTTGATATAGCTTATCCATCAACTTTAGGTCAGCTGTTGGAGTATGCACACATACAAAAACCGTACTAAAGAAGCTGACGACAAGGGAGCAGAGAAGAACTGCTACACACAAAGAAATAAATACAATTAATTAATCCATAATTTGTTAATAAGTAGACTTGTCCCCAGGAATGTGCTATTATGAGTTGAGTGAAAAGAACCTGAAAATACTGGACTATTGTCACTGTCTTATCCAATTTACTTAAATTATATAAATAAGTTTTATTACATATTCTCATCTTCAAAATAACACAGGACTCAAAAGAAAAGGGAACAAACTCACTATATTCAAGCATACGATACTGAGTCAAAACCGGGATTTAATTTAACAAACAGAACGAAAGTATATTAGGTTTCAAATGTGTCTAATGTATTCACTTACCTTGTATAGCAATTCTGATGTTTCCAAGAGTCAGAAAATGACATCAAGAAATAGACTGAGCTGCACAGTTTATACATATTCATACTGAAACACACCCTTTAAAAATTATTATTAATAAAATTAGTAAAATCAAACTGAGGGATAGAGAAGGCCATGCTCCTGATATGGTAATTCCACATTTTCTCTAGAATGAAAAATTCATTCTCATTCTCCTCCCTGGTACAATCCAGACATCCTGCAGTGCTTTCCCATGGCAGCACGTTTCTGAGCGTGATACACGGTATGGCTTCATTCCTACTCAGGCCTTCATTCTCCTAAGAGTTTCTCACTGTTTGTGCAAGGAAAGAATCTTCTGACATCTTGGAAAAATTGGAAGCTTAAAATAACTTTCCCAGAGAGCATGTACTCACACAGCCAGAACTTGCCATGCGTAACGTTTGCTAACATTGCATTTAACAGGTCAGGTATTCCCTCCGATGAGTGGTTCCAGAGCCACAAACAGCCTTTTCTTGATATCATTTATGTATTCTTCAAAGAGTATTTGTACAAAGGAGATTTGGAAAAAGTACAATTTGATTGGGGTTTGTACCATACTCTGGGTATCATGCTAACTTATATAAATGTGAAGGCAGAGGGGATTAATAAAAACAAGTTACTTGCTAAGCAGAAGAATGATATTGGAACCATCTTGTTGTGTGATGTTTAGGTCAACATATAAATTATCCTAAAGCTTTTCCACTTATTGCTTTTTCCTAAGGTGGTGGGTAAAAGTGTCTGCATTTATTTTTCTTTTCTGGAGTCTACACATCTTCTAAAACAGGTGTTAAGTTATGAGCTTCACATATACTTCTAAAACAGGTGTTGAGTTATGAGCTTCACATATACTTCAAATGGAAAGCTATACAAAAGGGGAAATGAAAATGTGTGGACTTTGACCCAGCGCCCAAAAATTAAAATATAAAAATGTACAAGTATGTCAAATTATATACCTCATTTTTATCAGTTTCTAAGAATATATTTGACAATTCAGTCTGACTTCCATTGGAGAAATTCATTAAATCCCAGCTGAGTCAACTTCCCGAGCTTCTTCTCTTAAGGAGTAACAGAAAACAAAATCTGAAAAGCAAATACTAACAATTAATTGGAGACTGAAAGTTGTGTGTGTGTGTGTGTGTATGTGTGTGTGTGTGTGTGTGCATGTGTGTAGAGCAAAGTTTCTCACTTTTGCTATTAACATTTTGGGCTGGATAAGTCTTTTTTGTAGGGCTCTGTTCTGTGCACTTTAGGATATTAAGTTGTATCTCTCTGGTATGCATCCACTAAATGCCAATGGTGCCCCACCTTCAGTTCATCCCCAAAACTAAACTGAAAGACAACAAGTTTGATAACATTACCTTGGTAATAATCTTTAACTATATTTTGGCAACAATAAGCATTCACATCAAATGTTTGCATGTTATGGACTAGGGTTTGTGCTAACAACTTCATAGAAAAGATATCTTGTTTAATAACCATAGATAAAATAACTTTAGATCTAATCATAGTCTCTATTTTATAGAAGATAAAACAGTATCAGATATATTAAATAACCTGAGTGTTCTGGTCTGTAACAGGTGGTTAGTAAAATTATGTAATGGCTGTTTGGAACACTAAGATAACAAATCTTTTTTTCCCCCCCACAGATAAATGGTAAAGGCCTGAAACTTAATGAAGGCCTTAGTTTTGACTTCAGTCAAAAAAAAAAAGAGGTCCTTATATGTCAGTAGTGAGCCATTGGGGGTTAACTTATTAGATGTTTATTAAATTACTCAATGATAGCAGTTTGAGACAAGGCATAAGAAAGAACAGGTTCACAGTTCAGGGTGGTTCCTGAAATATGTGCATTGTGGACATGGTGGGGACTGGAAATAGATGGGATGAAAGGAGACTGACTGAAAGCAACCAGTGTCACTGGTAGTGAGCTGACTTGTAAGAGAAGAAATTTATACTTCAAATGCAGGTAGAAAAATAGTAAATTATTTTGTCATTTACTCTTGATTTGTTTATAGCAATGATTTTTAAAGGGGGGGTTAGTATCACCTCAGAGGCACAAATCTTGTAAATCTGTGACCGCACATGCATAAGCATATATAGATTGCACAGGATGAGATGCTGTGCTGACATTTAGTGGGTAGAGTCAGGGGTGCTAGATGTCCTACAATGCATAGAACAATATAGTATGCTTCCAGGTAGCTTTCAAATGTCCCACTGGATATCTACCCAAATGAATAGCTTGTTTATAATTATCTGGCCTAGGTCCTAACTTTAAGTAAATGAACCAGGTAATTTTTGCACTTATATATAGTTCATTTTTTTTTCAGAGCACAACCACCATGTAAACCTAGAGAGGTTTAAAATTTATTGGGTTTGGAAATTTACCAAGAGATGCTCACCATTTCAAAAAACACCAACTGTAACCTCTCTCATAGTATGAGTCACCAATAGAATACACCCCCATTAGGGTGCAAATGCAGCTTCATATTCATGAAGGTTCTACATTTAGGCACAAGCAGCTGACTGCCTCTCCATGTCTTCTATTACCTACATGTCTGAACATTTGCATATTGGAATACATAGCATTTATAAAAATATCCTTCTTCATATTTCTCCTTTATATTACTATTATGAAATTATATTGATTTTAAAAGTATACATGTTATATAATCTATTTTATCTTACCTATCTGAATCGTCTTCTCTATGAATTTTATTTTTCAGACAGCAAAACAGAACACTCAAAAGTATATTTTATAAGAAGAGTGTATTTAATATGAGACCCTGGTAAAATTCTATCTTTTCTCATCATACAAATATAAATTCTATAATATAAATACAACAACAAAATTGCAAACTTGAGAAATATCCATTGTTTATGGCATCGGGTCAGGTAAATTGAAAAAAAGAGAACTCAACAATATAAAACTTCTTAATATGAACTCTTATAGAAATTAGAAAACAGAATGAAGGATGCTTTTGTTTGCCATGCCCAATTCTTTCACCAAGTTTTTATTAACCTGCTACACTCTAAGCACAGCTGTAGGTGTTGAAGACATAGAGGTAAACAAGTCAGACATGATCTATGCTATCATGGACTCATTATTTTAAAAGTGGAAGCTGGAAAGTAAAATAAACTAGAAAAGCAGAGTGCTTCTGAGGAGTGTGCAGAAGCTTGTTTCAAAGTGTCTGTTGTGAGATAATAGCTCAGCATTAGGCCAGAATATCAAAATGGGTCCAAAATTACTTCTTCAAGGTAGATCCTGCTTTCTCTACTCTAATTTCTTACCTTTTCTCATCTACCCCAGATACCAGTAAGCATCAACACCACCCTCCCATTTTACATACTCCGTCATTTTAATTAATTTAAATGTTTACTTGTTGTTGGAAAGTTTTGACCTGCTAATCAGAGAATAAGCTGCCAGAAGAAGGAAATCATGTTCTATGCTTCTTTTGTGCCCTATCATGTGCCCCATCATTCACAAAACAGGAGGTGTTTCATAATAAACAATGCATATGGAGGATAAAATACTAAGACAGAGGAACACTGTCACCCTAGCAAAGAAAGGAGAAGCAAATGGGAGATTTAAGGAGTAGACTCTGACTTACCCTTAATAATTCATTTCTACTCCTGGATGGATTGTAAAGTAGGGAAAGTATAGGCCCATTACGAACACCAGATGCACTGAACAGAGTTCAAATTTTGATTCAGCCATTTATTATTGTAACTTTAGGCAAATTCCTCAGTGTCTCTGAATCTTAGTTTCCTCACAGAGAACAACGAAAACCTTAGAAGGCTGTTACAACATGGTATTTTAGAAGTACTTAGCCAATTTTCAGTTGTCAACAAGTATGGCTCATTTCCAGTTCACTGATTTAAGAGTTGTGCTTTCATAACTAGCAACAAATGGTCCAAGTATTTTATATGTGACTGGACCATATTAACTACATCTTCTATCATGTGAACTCTCTAAAAATAAGAATAATATGTCTATATTCAACTGACAAATTTGTAATGACCAATTGTCATTATATGGTATACTGTGTGTAGGTTAAAACTAAAACTTTTCAAAAGGACAAACTATAGAGTTTAATCAAATAAAAATAAACTTTAATAGCTGGATCAATACTTCCCAGGCATTCCAGGTAGAATCTCATTAGCCCACACTTCCCTACACAGATGCACACAAAAGCACACACTTTTCTGAATGTTACCCAGAGAGCTAAAGTATTCATTTCAATGAAGTTAATCACTTCTTCCTCTTCCTGAGACGAAATGATATGTACCATGCATAAAAAGTATATACATCATCTTGCTCCTTATTATGTTGTGTTTATCTCGAGATATGTTTTGTTTTTCCAAATGAAAGATAAAACTACAGTATAACGCTACTGCCCAATCCTAACTTTAATACAATTATTTTAAAGTTATGTAGTCAATTCTTCTGAGGGGACTACATTAGGTAGACCACCTGGTGGAGATTTCCATTCCCAAGCTGTCTACATGTTGCTGTCAATCCTCAGTTCAATGCATGGTTTGCAGAGTGTATTTCATTGTGCAGATGCTACCCACACAGAGTCCAAACCAGGATTAGTTCAGCAGTTTATGGAGCAGAACAGGGACATGCAGGAATTAGAGCACAGATAGACTCACTTGAGTGGAGTAAGTAATCGAGAAAGTTCCCAGTGCTGAGAAAGATACCTGAATGAATGGGTAGGTGATCCAAGGGGTATACTATAGTACACAGTGGACAGAGCTCCAGAAGAGTGGAGAAGCAGGCAGGGAAGCAGGAGAAACGACCTTGGACAAAAGAAATTTGGTCATAATACTTGGCTTGTGAGGCTTAATTTCAGTTCTTCATAAACTGGGAATCAATGCAGAGATGAAATTTCTGTATACTGGACACTCAGTAAGAGCTTTTTCTTGAAGAAAGGTCCTTAATGATTGTAGCTGGAATTCATTATCAGAGCAGGAGCAAAATGAGAGTCTTGATGGTGTCATTTGACTGGGTCAGGACACAGGATGGTCCTGGGACCTGGGGGATGGGTGTGCAGCGCTTTAATATAGGAGATACACAGACTTAGCTATGTAGACAGACTCAACTGCCACCGAAACCTGGGATGCAGCAAGTGAGGAAAGACAGCGGGGAAGGTGAGGAAACGGAGAAACAGGATCAGGATGTATTACTTTCATTTCCATTCATTTCTCTCTCTCTCTCTTTCACTTGTGTGTGCGCACGCATGCACGTATGTGTGTACGCGCACACTCACACACACATACACACACACAATGACATAATGGTCTGGTTAAAGAAATAGTAGAAGTAGCATTTTAATTCACAGCTGACCTGAGTCACAACTCATATGAGAAAAAAATATAAAGTGAAGGCTGCAAATAATTATATACTGGAGATGTTGTGAACAGGATGAAATTCACAGTTCACAAAACAGTTAGTAAATAAAAAACAGGAAAGGTAAGGCCGGCCCTGACTGCTGCCAACAGTGTACAGTCACAGCTCTTCAGTGGAGTTCAGAGAGTAATTACAGAGAAGTGAGTTAAATTCTATAAGTGGTGGTTACAGAACATTTAATGCAATAATCTATTTAGCCATCAGTTTCCTTCTTTAAGAGGAAAATTTTAAAGCATACTTTTTAAAAAGTGGCACTGAAAACATGTCAGCTTAAAAGTGAATTTTATTAATAAACCCTCTATGAAAATTTCTCAAATGTTCCCTTAAGCTATGTCAGAGGGCTATAAACAAGTACAACTATAGGCAACAGCACAATGCCAATCTTGTACGTAAGAAAACAGCACAGAAAGGCTAAGCAACTGTTTGCAGCTAAACAGCGAAATCATGGCCAAATAGAGATTTGAAAGCAATTCCCCTGGGTGGACATGATGAAGTTGCCTTTTACATATACCCTGAACATTTTTTATAGAAAATGCAACATTTCCTCCTCACCCGGCACTTAGCACAAAATCTAGCAAATATAAGGTGTTCAATAATTATTTGAGGGGGGAATGATTGAATTAATTAATGAATAATTTATGTAGCCTCTCCAAGCAGTTCTATAGTTTTCCCAGGGACCGGCCAGGTAGATGCTAGCTTAGCAAAATACATAAAATACATTTGTGGGAAAACAGCATTGGAAAGCCAGTGCCTGTCTTATTGTAGAAACTCAAATCCTCTTCAAGTGTTATGAAAAGAAAGTGTCCAGTTAGTTCTTACAGGGAAGCAAGGCTGACACAGTTGTCTAGGTTTCACTTTCCAAGGTGTCAGTTTCCCGAGGTACAGCACAATACGATATTTTGTGAGAGAGAGACCACATTCACATAGCTTTCATTACAGCATATTATTTAATTGTTCTCTTTTATTATTGTTGTTAATCTCTTAATGTGCTTATTTTATAAATTAAACTTTAACATAAATAATTATGTATAGAAAAAACACAGTATATATGGGGTCTAGTTATTGGCATTTCAGATATCCAGTGGGGGTATCTTGGACATATTTCCCACAAATAAGAGGATACCGCTGTAAATACTACTTGTAACTTATTAAGTTGATGGGCTTAAATATGACTTAGGCAACCCCCTCGTGTCCCCTCCCTCCGTGGGAGCTTTTCTGTCCTCTCAATACATCCTGCTTTAAAAAAAAGACACAAATACGACTTAAAAGTAAGATTAACATTACAGCATTCAATCAATATTCCATTTACTGTTAAAGTGCTTTACATATGGTGATGCATCTCATCCGAACAAACTCTGTAAGGAGGTGCTATTATCAGCCCATGTTTACATGCGGGGGCACTGAGGGACAGAGAAATAAGTCTCTTCCTCAAAATCAAACGGCATAGGCTTCTACATTCAGAGCCCACATACTTTTACCACACACCACACCGTTCCTTAAGATAAAGGGATAAGAATGCCATGAAAAGTGAAGTTGGGAGTATGTGGGGTTAAACAAGTTAGTTAACACTTTATTTATATCTGGAATATCATAGTAATTACTGCTACGGGTTCTTTGTGCAATATTCCTCTCTTAAGATCTGTGCCCTACAAGGGCACCTGGATAATGAACATTTGTACACCTGACTTTGAATTGTAAGCCACATCTTCAAAATTTAAAAAAAAAAAAAAATATGTGCCCTGTGTAAACCCCTATTGCATTATCAAAAATAAGAATTTCTTTGAGTCAGAGTCCTACTCTGTCACCCAGACTGGAGTGCAGTGGCACACTCACAGACACCCCAGCATCAACCTGCTGGGCTCAGACGATTCTTCCACCTTAGCCTTCCAAGTAGCTGGAACTACAGGTGCAGGCTACCATGCCCGGCTAATTTTTTGGATATATTATAGAGATGCAGTCTCACCAAATCGCCCAGGCTGGTTTCGAAAAAAATAAGAATTTCATAGAAGAATTTGTTGGTCAGGATGGTGCATGGAGGCATAAATACAAGCCTGGTTTTAAAATGTGGCTCTGGCACTTGTTAAATATGTTACCTTGAACAAGTTATTTAATTCTCCGTTAGCTTTGTTTTTAGGATCCAAAAAGGGAATCACAATTCTATCTTCCTTAAAGATGTGATGAGGTTATAAAGTTATCAACTAGGCATTTCTGGCTATCATAACTAGGAGAGGCTGTTACTGGAATTTATTAGGAAGAGGTCAAAGATAGTACTAAAAATCCCACAATGCACAGATAGCCCCGATTACAAAAACTTACCCAGCCCAAAATGTCAATGAAGCCAATAAGATGAAAAGTCCTTGAAAAAAGTGCATTTGCAATATGTCTAGCTTAATATTAGCAATCAATAAATGTTAGCCTTTTTCTGTGGTTTTATTGGATGTACAAAATTTGTGGACTAATTCAGGCTAAAGTTTTAAATATTAAAGACTAAAGAATTCTTATCTCTTCTTTAATCCAGGAGAGAAGTTATTTCAAATTATATGTTAGAGTTCTTACGTGAATTTTTACTTCTGTTTCTTAAATAAAAGTTTAAATGACATTAAAACAATTGGCAACTTATACTGTTATTCTGGGTCTAAAGTCTTGGTGGCCTATAGCTGATTTAGAATATCTGCTGGGGATAGTGAAGAACATTTTAGAATTAAAAAAAAATAATCAGGATCTCCTTCAAGGGTTAGTTTTTCTGGAGGAATCCTTCTACCCCTTTTTCTCTGCTTAAGAAATACCTTGCAACATTTCTTTTAAAAAACACTAGAGATCAAAATTATTTACTTATCTTGCTCAATTGCTCTGGATGTATTTCTGGGTCAAAGTTTTAATGTTTATTTATTTTTCTGAAGAAATCAGTCCTGGAAATTGGACAATTTTCCTAGAATGGTTGGAAATATGTCAATCAGAAAGTGTGATGAAGGGAACAAGATGTTCTCATGTTCAACAGAGAAGACAATAGCAAAATAACATTCCTTGCTTTGGAGTTCAACATTAATAAGTTTTCTTGTAACCAGCGCTGTTCTAGATATATCTGTAAGCACCAGAGACTCTCAAACAACATTAGCTTTTGTCAAGTAGGATTTCTAAGCCTTCATTTCACCTCTCAAAAGCCAGCATGTGTACAATCTCCAAATCGATAATTTGTATTTCTTCTTCTTTTTGCTATAAATGTGTCCTTAAAAAACTATCACTGGTGGCTGCTATTGTAATGGACTTTTAAAACATTCATTTTTGGAATATCTATCAATATTTTATAGAAAGTCAGTGAATTTTTGTACATCTGCAACCACGGTGAACTAAACAGCTCTAAGAGTGTTTGGGTGGTTTTCGTAGTATATTCTGTATGCAAGATAATGCCATCTGTTAGTAGAGATAGTTTTATTTCTTTGTTTCCAATGTGGATACCTTTTATTTATTTTCCTTACCTAATTGCCCTGACCAGAACCTCCAGTACAGTGTTGAATAAAAGCAGCAAGAGTGAGCATTGTCTTGTTGCTGATCTTAAAAAAAGAATAGTCAGTAATCATTCAAAATATGATCTCAGCTATGCGTATTCATCTATGCTCTTTATCATGTTGAGAAAGTGTCCTTCTATTTCTAGTTTGCCATTACAGAGATTTATTTCCAAATGTTAAACCAACATGTAATTCTAAATCCTACTCAGTCATGATGTGGTATTATTTTTGTACTTTGTCATAGTCTATTTGCTAAATTTTGTTTAGAATTTTTGTATCTATATTCATGAGATACTGATCATAGTTCTATTTAAATTATTTTGTCTTGCTTTGATACCAGTATAATAAAAAAGACAGACAATAATAAGTGTTGACAAAAATGTGGATAAATGGAAGACCTCATATATTGTTGATAAAATGCAAAATAGTACAGCTGCTTTGGAAAACAGCTTGGCAGGTTCTCAAAACATTAAATACAGATTTGCCATATAACTCAGAAATTCTACTCAGATACATACCCAAGAGAATTGAAAATATATTCAGAGAAAATTGTTCATTTTTGTCCATAGCAATGTTATTCACAACAGACAAAATATGGAAACAACCCAAATGTCCCTCAACTGAAGAATGGATGAACACAATGTGCTATCTTCACACAGAGAAATATTACTCACTCACAAAAAGGAATAAAGTACGAATACATATTACAACATTAAGACATTATGCTAAACGAAAGAAGCATGACACAAAGGCCACATATGATTTCATTTGTGTGAAAAGTCCTGAACAGCTAAATCCATAGAGTTAGAAATTAGAACAAGAGTTGCCAGGGACTGGAAAGAACAAAAAATGAGGATTGATTGCCTATGGTTATGGGGTTCCTTTTTGGGTAATGAAAATATCCTAGAATTAGAGAGTAGTGATGACTATACAACCTTATGAATATGCTGAAACCCACTGATCTCTATGTTTTAAACATGAGTTTTATGATGTGTGAATTATATTTCACATAAAAAAGGAAGAAAAGGAGGGATACAAACAAATGTATACACAGATATTGCTAATCTCAGTTTTAAGAAACATGAAATTTAAAATGGAATCTAATATTTCCTTATGGCTCATGCTAACTTCCTATTTGTAAAAATGAAAGGCTGACATATACACAAGTTGAATGGCTTGCCCCAAGTCACAGTTATATAACATTAGTCCTGGACTGTTTCTGGAACCATTTTCTTATATATAAAAATTCTCCAATGTTGAAATCATTTTTTCTTAAAGTAACTACTTTCTTGAATCTTCCCCTTTTCCCAAAAGAATATTTTTTAAAATGCCATTTGCTTTCTCTTAAGTTGTAACAAATGTCCTTTGATTTCCCTTATCTAACACATGAGAAATAAACATTAAGTATCAGGTATTGTCTCCATAAAAAGATTAGTGAGAAAGAGAACTTAAGATCTGCCTCTATAAGGCACTAATTTTCAGTATCAGATGGAGACAGAAGCTCTTCAAAGGACTTAATAATTCTTTTTTTCCCCAAGCTTTCTTTCCTTAGTCCTCCCTCCCTTTCTTACTTTTTTTTTCCTAATGAGTCATGTGACTTTTCTAGTCATCTCTTTTTAGGATAAACGTACCCAGCATTTAAACAATTTGAAACTACAGTCTTGTTTTGAACAAAATAATTGAGTTTTAAAAAAGAATTATAGAAAATAAATACTGTGAAAATCCTAAGCCAGTGAAGTTAGTACACAACAACAGAGGATTATTATCAGTTGAAATGAAGGAAGTATATTTGGAATCCATGGCAGGACCAGACAAATCTATGAGTTTCTAGACTTTGCTTGCATTTGGGATTTATATTTAGCTTCTCAGGCATGAACTGGGGGACACTCTGTGCCAGAAGACTCCTCAGGATATTTACACTTTGCATCTGGGCCCGTACCAGGAGATTGCTATAGCTCGTCTACCTAGTATATGCTCCAAAGAGTTTCTTACTCTCCAGTAGAGATACATCTATAACTACACTTCTTACATCAGGTGCTAGAAAACTCAGGGTTAAAGTTCTTCTACCTTCTTTAACTGACAGATAATTGTTTTCATGATTATATTTGAAATGTGCCATTTTAGTTAGTTTCAGAAATCCAACTGATTTTGTTCTGCTTTTAATTCTGTTGTTATTAAAATAAATACATGCTGGGTGTGGTGGCTCACACCTATAATCCCAGCACTTTGGGAGACTGAGGTGAGAGGACTGCCTGAGCTCACAGGTTCAAGACCAGCCTTGGCAACTTGGCGAGACCTCATCTCTACAATATATCAAAAAATTAGCTAGGTGTGGTGGTTTGTGCCTGTAGTTCCAGCTACTTGGAAGGCTGAGGCAGAAGATCGCCTGAGCCCAGCAGGTTGAGGCTGTGGTGGTCATGAACGTGCCACTGCACTCCAGCCTGGGCAACAGAGTGAGACTCAAACTCAAAAAATAAAATAAAATAAAATAAAATAAATGCATTACTTTATTTCTATTTGGGAAATTCTGAAATTGCATGCAGACTAAGGAATAGTTCTGCCCTAATCAGATTCATATTGGCTTGTTTTGAAGAGAAATAGGCCCTTAAAATCAGGTTGGTCACAAATATACACACCACATACAGCAACTCAAATGAATAAACTGAATGGACTATCTGGTTACGATAGTAATATTGCTATGGTCTCACACTATAACTGAGAATTCTGAGTGAATGTGATCCATCGCGGTTTATTCAAAAAGGAAACAACATTTGCGTTTAAATTCTAAAGATAAACAGAAACAAAAGCAATAAAGACTGACATAATTTTTAATGTATCATGTCTATAATCATGAAGAATTATAAAAACTTATTTTTAAAACAATTCATGTTGACTCACAAGGTAGTGTTTCTTCTTATATGTTTGCATTCCCTGCTATCTTAGCCACAGTTTTAAAAATTCAAGACTTTCTGGGGAGTGAGTTAGCTCTTATAATGCTGAACTGCCACGTTTCTGACACTACTTATGCACGTAAATACATAGCCAAATATTTTTGGAAATACCAAAAAGTATATTTGTAAATAACTTTGTAAATATTACTTTTCAAAATGTGAATAATTTATGCTTAAACATATTGTAGGAATACAGACCAGATTCTGTTTCTTGCAAATGTAATTCCCAGTATGTTACCAGACAAGATATAAATGTTTAACCAAAACAAAAAGAACAAACTCAAAACAATTGTTTATTTCCAAGAAAAGTATACCATTCTCTACTGAGTTCTCACAAATTAACTTGTAATTTAGAAGTCAAAATATGATATAAAAAAGTAGCTTTAAATCCTGAAATTTGTCCCATTGTTATCATTTTCAGGTCAGCAGTACATAAATATAGTGAGTTTCTGTAAAAATTAAGTAACATATTTGGGACAAATGAACACGCATCTTTTGCCTACTCACTATTTACAGATATACTGATATGCAGATAAGACCTTTAAAAATGATATGTCCATGGACAGAACTAGAACTATTTCTTCATATCCATTATGATATTTGTTTCTCTTAATAGTCTTGTGAATTGGCTCAAGCACATATTATGATGACCTATTTTCAAATAGTATATATCAATACGTATACAAATTATTAGAAAATGTATTGAGATGTAGATTATTTTCAGCAGGTATGAGCCTAAGATTCTGAATTTCTAATCTACTCTCAGAAAATGCTGATGCTTATGATACTTAGACCACCCTGTAAGGAATAAACACTTAAATTTCCCAGAAAAAAATGGTTATATATATAAGATGGTTCTATCGTTTGTTTTAAATAACTGCTCCATATTGACCAAGGGTCTAGATATTAATCTAATGATATGGTTTATTGGTTTTTTCTTTAAAAAATATAGATGCTAGCAAAAAACACACATTTTTACACAACCAGAGCAATAAGGAATACTGAAATATATAAATATAAATTTTAAAAGAAAGGATATCATATGATAAATTGAATTAAGTTATACCATTTGGAGAAAATCTATGTAATATTATCAGTCAGATCACACATTTTAGCCAATGATTTAGTGCCTCAGAGGGTACTTTCTACATGAGAATAAATGGCCCAGAATGGCTGAGATTCTGGGCATTTGTGGTGTTGAATCAGGGCCAACAAAGAAGGGATTTTATTAGTTATTTTCCTCATAAGAAAATATCATTGTATATGCATACAGACAAACATATTCTCCAGGAAACAGGGGTTATTCTTGTCTATGCCATCTGTTACATTTGAAAACATAGAAGCTTTCTTATTAGCTATTACAGCTGAAGACAACTTTTGAATTAGGCCTGTTGGTTAAAAAAATACAATATTAAATTAAGAAAAATTCAGGCAATGTAAGAAATCCAGACGGACTCGGTGGCTCAGCCTGTAATCCCGCACCTTGGGAGGCTGAGGTGAGTGGATTGCCTGAGCCCGAGGGTTCAAGACCCGCCTGCGCAACTTGGCGAGACCTTATGTCTACAATAAATCCAAAAAAAAAAAAAAATTAGCCAGGCGTGGTAGTGCGCGCCTGTAGTTCCAGCTACTTGGAAGGCTGAGGTGGAAGGTTCGCCAAAGCCCAGCAGGTTGAGGCTGCAGTGGCCGGGAGCGGCCACTGCACTCCAGTCTGGGCGACAGAGTGAGACTCCAATTCATAAAAAAAAAAAAAAGAAATCCAAAACATTTGCAAAATAATTCAGAGTTTGCCCTTAAAATATTTTTTTCATGAAGTAATTGTGGGATTGCTGCTATTTCCCAAGTTAACAGAATATTCTCATCTTCATTTACATTGAGGGTTTCTCATACGTGCATAAAATAACAAACAGTATGCGTATGTATTCTATATTTCTGTTCTATAGTTTAACATGAGAGATGTTTCTGTAGTTAATATTAACAAAAGGCCCATCTTCCTTCAAACCTTCAATTTGTAATTCTCTCTGTCACTGTTTTTTATATCTACCTTCCAATTAAAATTCTGATTATCTTCCTGAGTCTCCCCTAAGGCCTCTGTTTTGTTTTGGTTTTTTTTTAGTAGTTGTTAGGTGAGCTCTGTGCAAGTGTTTTAAAACATCAGTGCCGTCCAATGATGGAGTTTTTTCAAGAGTGCACAATGGAAATTTAAACCTGGTTTCCACACATTACAGCGTCTATGTTAATCATCTTCTCTCTATATCCACAGAGCTAAGAAAGCTCAGTGTTTATTTATTTTTAAGATTTTCCCAAAGTAGTTGTGCTCAGGGCCCTGGGACCCACTCTACAAGCTTCAAAATCTTTACCAGATCTCATTGCCTTGTTTGCTTTCTTATATTGATGGCAACTTCACTATTAGTTTTGCCTCTGGAATTATATCTCTGCTGAAAATTGTCTTTAGTTTTTTAAATTTTAATGAATGCTGATTATTAAAACAAATCAAGCTTCATCAAGAAATCAAGTTTACTGGTTAGTTGACTAGGTATTTGCCCCCCCAAATTATCTCAATTTTCCAAACCACAGGTGAAGACTTCCTAAGGTTTCAACCAGCAAGTCTTGAATGTTCTCCACATGCTCAGCATTACAGAAAGCTTGAGAGAAAGAGAAAACATAGCCAAGAGAGTCATAATTGTGCAAAGATGGTTTGGTCCTTTTATCTGGGAATTACAGAATATCTCCCTAAAATAGGTTATATGAAGAGCTATTTTATAACACATTTTTTTCTCAAGGAAAAGAAATTCTATTTCCTTCAACATTAAGAGTACATAAAAATATAGTCTTAATTATATATGAAGTCGAGGTTAGCATATGTTGCAAGTGCAGAATTTCTTTTTGTTCTTCAATCTGAATAAAAATTGCCTCATTAATCTGTCAATTTTTAATTCACCACAACACCTGCCAGGATGCTGCTGCCTGTTAAGATTGTTCTGAACACTGGTCCAGACCTGACCTATCTGAATGAAACAAGTATCTTCCTTCCTTCCTTCCTACCTACCTTCCTTCCTTCCTTCCTTCCTTCCTTCCTTCCTTCCTTCCTTCCTTCCTTCCCTCCCTCCCTTCCTCCCTTCCTCCATCCCCTTTTCTTCCCGCCTGCCTTTCTTCTTTCCTTCCTTTCTCCCTGCCTTCCTTCCTTCCTGCCTTCCCGCCTTCCCACCTTCCCACCTTCCTGCCTTCCTTTTTTCCTGGCCTTCTCTTCTTTTTTCCCCTTTTCTTTCTCTTACTTTCTTTCTTTTCTTCTTTTTCTCCCTCCCTCCCTTCCTTCCTATCTCCTGAAAACATTCTACAATAGTCGAATGGAAAAAACTATATATATATAGTTTTTATATATATATTGCACTTTGTCAAATGTATCTTTGTTTATTATACTTATCCCCTACTATCCTTTCTCCGATAGGTTTATGTATAATTTTTCTTTGTTTTTGTTTTGTTTTTTTTGAGTTGGAGTCTCACTGTCGCCCAGACTGGAGTGCAGTGGCCGCTCCCGGCCACCGCAGCCTCGACCTGCTGGGCTCCGGGGATCCTTCCGCCTTAGCCTTCCAAGTCGCTGGAACTACAGGCGCGTGCTACCACGCCCGGCTAATTTTTTGATTTATTGTAGAGATGAGGTCTCGCTTGCTCAGGCGGGTCTCGATCCCGCGGGCTCAGGCAATCCACTCACCTCAGCCTCCCAAAGGCGCGGGATTACAGGCTGAGCCACAGAGCCCGGCTCTAATTTTTCTAATTGATAAGCCTAGGTTTGAACTATGTGCTTGCACACATGTGACAGAATATTTTTCAGCAATCATTATTTTTGGAGATGCTACCAGTCTGACTGAATGAGGAAGACAAAGGCATTGGGATGCATGTTTAAGAAAGCAAGATATGGTGATTCCCCTCCCCCCAATACATAAAGTGGAAGAGTGACTAACTGATAGGGCCTTACTTTTAGGCAGATGCCTCTATTCTATTAATGAAGAATTTATATCTTCTTTAAAAAAGCTACATTGGAATAAATGACTTTCTTCTATTTATTGAATAGCTTAGAAAGCAATTGCTTCTCTTTATTCACCACACAATACCTCGCAAATATCCAACTTAATAAATATTTGTTTAATGAATTATGGTATCCCTGCACCAGACATCTCTCCAGTTTAATTTGAGCTCAAATAATACCAGACCAAATATATGTCATTTTTCTTTTCTTGATAGAAAAAAATAGAGCAACATGCTAATCTGCTTTTAACTTTTTGCCTGCTATACAGAAGAACGGGAAATAAAGGTATTAAGGTAGAGTTATGCTGCTTGTTCAGAAATCACTACAAAATCCTTGTCATCTGAACTATTGATATGTTTGAAATTGTTCAGTCAGTGAAATGTTTAGACAATGCAAAGGAAGAAACTCCATGTTATTAATCATCTGGAATGTCCTGCCATTCTAAGACCCATGTTTAGAGCAAGAGTCAAGTGATATTTTATTCTAAGCAATGGGAAATCCGTGACCATTTTCAAAACGAACTCATATATGTCAGGTGAACAATAAATCAATAATAACTTGCTTTACAGTGTTTTTTGTTTGTTTGTTTGTTTTGATTAGTCTACTGTAGAATAGAAAATTTGTATTCTGTCCCTTCTCAAAGATGGAGAAAACAAAAATAAGTCTGATTTTTAAATTAAAAGATGCTTTTTTTCCCTTGATGTGCCCTATTTTATGAAAACATAATTTACAACTATCCAAATATATAAAATAATTGTAATCAGTCACTTTGCCTCTAAAAGGATTTTCCATTTTGTAAAATAAAGCATCATACAACTCTTTTAATAAACACAATTCAGTATCATGCATGTTGCATGAATGTGACTGACAACTCTTCATTTAGATCCAGTTTTCTTTAGAAATTATCATGTGGCAGATATTCATAAATACTTTATTTCAGGTGGATTTTTACTGGGAGGCACATTCCCACATAAAAAAAGTTGTTATACAATCAAGTATTAAATCTAGTTTTCATTAAGTAATTTTTAAGAAAACAGTCCCCATTGATGCTTATCTGAGAGCTCAGTATTCTTTATAACTTAAGGGAGTGAAAAACGAAAATAGGCAATATATTATAGAATTTTTGTTGCTCTCATATAACTACATTTAAATATAAGAAAGAAATAATAAAAATATAATGTCCAGTCTTTTGTTTGGTTGTGTTTCCTTGGGAAAATGTGAACGCAGACCCCTGCTACCACAAATTATTATGCAGTTGAGTTTCCCACATTTGGGGAAATTACAGGGGTCAGCATATCCGGAGTGCAATGGATAAGCCTTGCCTTGGGAAAACCACCTTTGTGATCATGATCTCCCCTGCCAGGTAAGTACGAAGAATGGCTTTTAAC
Organism: Tarsius wallacei; assembly: GCA_963574415.1. Lineage (NCBI taxonomy): Eukaryota > Metazoa > Chordata > Mammalia > Primates > Tarsiidae > Tarsius > Tarsius wallacei. The sequence continues at coordinate 20,703 of CAUYQG010131465.1, forward strand.
CTTTTCTAAAAGCAAATAGGATGCTAGAACACAATGGCCAATGCTTTCAAATTCCTGAAGGAAAATGACTTAAAACCTAGAAATTACCTGGCAAAACTATCAATAAAGAGCAAGAAGAGAACACATTTTTTTTCCAGAAATGCAATGACTGAAAGATTTGCCTTCCATGCATTTTTTTCTCAGCAATCTACTAAAGGATATGGCCCACCAAAATGAGGGCATAAGCGTCAATAAAGGAGACACAGAATAAAACAACAGGATAATCACATCAGAGAGAGGTGAAGGTATCTTTAGGATGAAGAGAAATCCATGTACGATCGGTGCCCAGACACAGACGATAAACAGGCCAGATTAGAGCAGAGTGACTCAAAAGATAGCCATGTTACGAGAGAACTGCTTGAGTTCAGGAGTTCGAGACCAGCCTGGGCAACATAGCAAGGCTCCGTCTCTACAAAAATAAAAAGTAAGCCCAGTGTGGTGGTGCACACCTATAGTCTCAGCTGCTTGGGAGGCTTGAGGCAGAAGGATGAGCTCTGATCATGTCACTGAAAACATCAACTATTTCAGGTACTGCCTTGTGCTGTAGAATAAGATTGCTTGTCTCTATTCTGAATGGTACCAGATAGCTGCATTTTTCTAAGAAGACATTTTTTTAAAAATGGAAAGTCATCAACTCATCTCTTGTAGCTCTCGGTGAGCTGATTCCAACTGCCCCCTCCCCCTGCCTTTTGTGTGTTCACCCTTACCTCCATAACTCTTTATTCCAGTATTCTATGGACTAAGAAAACAAACATGCTAGATTTCTAAAATTATACAGCAAGACATAGTCAGTTTGACCCTGAGGATTCTCCTGTAGAGTCAAGCCTATACGCTTTGTGACAGCTGTTCTGCCACTCAGAGGTATTATCTGATGGCAACATTAAGGAGTCTCATTTATTCAAATACCTACTGAGTGTTTACTGTGAGACACAGGTCTTCTGGGCACTGCAGGAGATGCTTCATGGCCGATCTGTATCGGAGTTGCACCTGTATAGGAGCTGACCAATCTGTATTTTTTTTTTTTTTTTTTTGAGTCGGAGTCTCACTCAGTCGCCCAGACTGGAGTGCAGTGGCCGCTCCTGGCCACCGCAGCCTCGACCCGCTGGGCTCCGGCGATCCTTCCGCCTCAGCCTTCCTAGTTGCCGGAACTACAGGCGTGCACTACCACGCCCGGCTAATTTTTGATTTATTGTAGAGACGAGGTCTCGCCAAGTTGCCCGGGTGGGTCTCAA
>CAUYQG010131466.1:0-5000 GCA_963574415.1 Tarsius wallacei
CAATTGAGAAAGATGGAATTCTCCCGAAATCATTTTATGAAGCTAACAACACAATGATACCCAAACCAGATAAAAATCCAACAAAAAAAGAGAACTACAGGCCAATATCCCTTATGATCATAGATGACAAAATTCTCAACAAGATTCTAGCACATCGGATCCAAAAACATATCTCAAAAATCACCCACCATGACCAAGTAGGCTTCATCCCCAGGATGTAGGGCTTGTTCAACATTCACAAGACATAAATGTAATTAAATACATCAACAGATGTAAAAACAAGAACTGCATGATTATCTCATTAGATGCAGAAAAAGATTTTGATAAAATCCAGCATCCCTTCTTGATAAAAACCCTCAAACACCTAGGTATAGAAGGAACATGCCTCAAAATAAAACCACAGCTAACATATTGCTAAATGGTCAGAAACTGGAAACATTTCCCTGAAAAACTAGAACAAGACAAGGCTGCCCACTCTCACCCCTCTTGTTCAACATTGTGTTGGATGTCCTAGCTCGGGCAATTAAACAAGAGAAAGAAATTCGGAGTATCCAAATAGGAAAAGAGGAAGTCAAGTTATCCCTCTTTGCTGATGATATGATCCTATGCCTTGAAAATCAAAGAGAATCTGTTAAAAACCTGCTTGCACTGATAAAGGGCTTTGGCAAAGTCTCAGGGTACAAAATAAATGTGCAAAAGACAGTTGCATTCCTATACGCCACCAACAAGCAGGCAGGGACCCAAATTAAAAGTACAATCCATTCACAATAGCCACAAAAATAAATAAATAAATAAATAAAAATAAAATGAAATACCTTGGCATCTTGCTAACCAGAGAAGTGAAAGACCTTTACAGTGAGAACTACAAAACACTGCTCAAAGAAATCCAAGAAGACAGACAAATGGAAAAATATTCCATGCTCATCGATAGGAAGAATCAACATTGTTAAGATGTCCATCCTACACAAGGCAATCTACAGATTCAACACAATACCCATTAAGTTACCAACATCATTCTCAGACATGGAAATGACAATACAGAAATTCATATGGAAACATAAACAACCACGAATAGCCAAAATAGTCCTTAGCAAAAGAAACAAAGCAAGAGGTATTACTCTCCCAGACTTCAAACTTTACTACAAGGCTACAGTAATCAAAACAGCCTGGTATTGGTAGAAGAAGGCACACAGGCACATAGACCAATGGAACAGGATAGAGATTCCGGAAACAAAGCCTCAATTTTTCAACCAACTAATCTTTGACAAAACCTCCAACAACAACCACTGGGGAGAGGAGAACCTATTCAGTAAATGGTGCTGGGAAAACAGGCTGATCACTTGCAGAAGATTGAAACAGGACCCCTACCTATCACCATACACAAAACTTAACTCTAAATGGATCAAAGACCTAAATGTAATACCTCAAACTATAAGAATCTTAGAAAGCACGGGAGACACGCTTATGGAAATTGGAACTGGCAACCAAACCTATTCAGAACCCTAAATGCCCATACCTTAAGAAATAAGATAGACAAGTGGGACTTCATCAAACTAACGAGCTTCTGCAAAGCAAAAGAAATCATCAAGAGAGCAGGGAGACAGCCCACAGAATGGGAAAAAAATATTTGCCAACTGTATATCTGACAATTGCCTAACATCTAGGATCTAAAAGAAACTCAAACGCACCAAAAGGAAAAAGAAAAACAAACAACCCCATTAAAAAGTGGGCAAAAGACACAAATAGACACTTGTCAAAATAAGATATATGGGCAGCCAACAGACACACGAAAAAGTGTTCAGCCTCACTTATCATCAGAGAAATGCAAATCAAAACCACATTGAGATACCACCAGTAAGAATGGCCATCATTAATAAATCAAAAAACAACAGATGCTGGCAAGGATGTGGAGAAAAAAGAACCCTTCTACACTGCTGGCTGGAATGCAAATTAGTGCAACCTCTTTGGAAGATAGTGTGGTGATTTCTGAAAGAACTAGAAATTGACCTTTCATATGACCCAGCAATTCTCCTGTTGGGAATATACCAGGAAGAACTCAAATCATTCTACAAAAAAGATACCTGTACACATATGTTTGTTGCAGCTCTATTCACAATAGCAAAAACATGGAACCAATCATGTTGCCCATCAACACTGGACTGGATAAAAAAAATGTGGTACATATACACAATGGAATATTATGCAGCCATAAAAAAGGACAAACACATGGACTTTGCAGCAACTTGGATGGATTTAGAGTCAATCATACTCAGTATTTATCACAGAAACAAAGAACAGAGTACCACATGCTCTCACTCATAAGTGAACCTTGAACAATTATAATACTATAAGAAAGCGATTGGCAGTAGTGGGAAACTGTTGAGGGGGTGGGATTGGCAGTTGAGGGAAACTACAAGGGTTCCTGCATAATCAACGTTTGTAACCTAACCCTGAATTGTACCCCACATCTTTATAATAAAAAAAGTGAAAAAATAAAATAAAATGCTTGGGCATGAAATGGTCTTGGAAATCACTTTGAAGATCATTGGTAAGATAGTTGAATTGAGATTGGGGATTCTGCACTTTTCTTTAAACTTTATTGTTTAATTTATTTTTCTCAGTGTTGATTTTCTCATTCTTCTTTTTTCTTAGTTTTCCATTCACTTCTGTCTTCTTTTATTCTGCCCAACTTTCCCAAACTGGTCATTGTTCAGAGCAATCTTGTTAAATCAGATGATGATCTTAGCAATTCTGCTCTCCAAATGTATATTTTCTGTGAGGAGTCTCTTGTTTTTGTTCCTCCTGAAGTGGTTTTTGGGCAAAAATGTTTGCACTCCTTTATGTGACACAAAGCAAAGGCTTGAAGCAAAGTCTCATCTGTAGAACTGTTGCAGTGGCAAGGATTTAGCTTTGCCCAAATTTGCTGGTTTTAAATTTGGTCTAGCTCAGGATAGTCTTGCTATTTTTAATATGTAAAATGCTTAAAATGGCTCTGAATAGAAAGTATATTAAAGAAGCTAGAGCAGTGTTGCAAGATCAACAGAACCGTCACTATAAGAACCTGCAATAGCTCAATACTCCTCAAAATGCTATTTTAGTATTATTGGCAGAAACACCACTGAATTTCCATTAGAGTCATAAAACTACCTGAAACCGAATCTGTTGAATTTGAGACAGGGCATTCAAGAAGCACTATTCAAATAAAGGTGAAGTCAGGATAGTGAGCCATCTACCTAAAACACATGCCTGACCATGTTTCCCCTGGCTTAAAATCTTTCAATGACTGCCCGTCAATTACAGAATAAAATCTTATTTACTTAGCACAATATCTAAGGCCCTCCATGCATGGCCCTTACAGCTTTCTTGTTTTATCTGCTGCCATTCCCTCTGTGTGCTTTGTGATATGAAGATCATCAAGTACTTGCATTACCACCCATCATTGCCAGTAGCCATTCCCAGCATCTCTAGAACACATGCCGTTCAGATTCAGGGCTCAGAATCTTTGGTCATAATTTTTCCTCTGCTTGTAGCTCCTTTTTCAATGTGCACTGTCATCACCCAGCTCAGCAATCCCTAGCTCAGTATTTCATCCTCCAAGATGCCTCATTACTCAAATAGTCTACTCCCAAGGCTCCCATACCACCAAGGACATATCTCTATCTTGGCCCTTAAAATATTGTAATGAAATATTGCTATGTGTCCATCATATATACTAAACTGTGCAGGTAAAGAATAAAGACTTGTTGAATCAAACTTAGCTAAGTAGAAAACCCCAGGATTTTCTAATATGGATTTTAGAGAATAAGTGTTACTTCTCTTATAGGGCCCTAGTGAGATGCGGTACCTTTTACTCATTCACAATCGATTAAAAAGTGATCCATTCTCCACATAGTTTTCTTTAGGGGGCCCATTATGTTAAACGATGAGAAGATCTCATTTGTAAAAAAATCACATTTAATGGTGGCAAACTGGCAAGGTCTGTGCTGGTAATGTTTCTTTATAAAGGTAAATAATAAGAGTTTTCTTCTCCAACTTTAGAAATGGAAGCTCACAGCTAGAAAATACTATTTACCTTTCTTATAATTACCCAGTCAGGACCTGGTTTTCCCAGAATGATACACTGAACAAATTGCACAAAATACATACAAACATTCTGAAAATGCTACATATTTGGAACAGAAACACATTTATGTCTCAGAGTGATGCCAACTAGTTCTATGCTGTTTTTGTTAAGCATAATTGCAGTTCTTCACAAAGAGCCTGGAGAAGGGGAACAAATGCTTGGCATATTTCTTTTGGTCTTTCAGCATGTGTGTAATTTATTTGTTTGCTGCCAAGAAGCACTCTGTTTTTCCTGCTGGGAACAAAGGCAATATGATAGGTACTAAGGTTTCGGTCACATTATTTTTATATTTGCAGGTTTCTGAATTTAAGAAGTTGGAGTCAATGTTCAGAGTCACATTTTATGTTGTTGAGTGTTGGCACTGTTTCATCTTTCCCTGAGTCCTGTTCAAATGGTACCCAGTTGCATCTTGTCATGAAGAAGTCTTCCTCCCATGGAAGTAGGGAATAGGAGGAGTCACACACAAACAGAGCCCGAGTGAGAATTACTCAGAAGCAGATCTGATTATGAAGGTGAGGATAGCACTTTTTTTTCCAAAAAGGGAGGGAATTTCAGCTTTGAGAGCTTTCTTAAAGCTTTCTTGATTCATATATAATAGGCTATATTCTATGAATATGCATTACATTACCTCTTTTGAACTTCCTTGAAACAAATTCTCATAAATAAACAAGGAATGCACCATACTAACTGACAGAGTCATTTAGACTAGATGTATTGTGCTAATGGAGTGAAAATAATAAAAATTTTCAAGGGCTTCAACCCTCAATTTTAATAAATTTCATGGAAATCGGATCAAGCCCTAATTGCTAATTCATCTGAAATTATTAAAAAGAGATTTCAATTACATACTACCATTGAATTCTGATGTACCAAATTA
>CAUYQG010131466.1:7500-29205 GCA_963574415.1 Tarsius wallacei
ACTCTGTAGAATGTAAAAGCTTAACTGGGGAGAAATAAGTATCAAAGAAGAAAGAGAGCCTTGTGTGCTCCTTATACAATTATATTTGGAAACAAACCATCAACCTCATCATAGAAGGGGACAACCGTTGTTAGTACTCATGTATTCCCACTCTCATATTGGCATAGTTCAATAGCTGTAATGAAAGTTAGAAAGAGAATTATCTTTTTTTTGTTGTTACCTTTCCGAACTCTTTTGTTATTCTATTTCAAAAGTTATAATTCTTTGGACAGTGTATACTAAGAAATGTTCTTCTATCTGTGACAATATAGTAGATCTAAACCAAGTTTTGTATTTCTCTAGAGGGCGTTTGACAGTATATTGCACAGGCAAAGTTGACTATTCTTGGAGCAGAAATAGAAAGGAAAAAGTAGTGGACTATCATGAACTACGGGAACACAGCATTTTTGTTAGGAGGTTCCAGATGGTGCCAGAGCATACAGTGTGTCAAGATTCAGCATGTATAAGATGACCTCTAATCACCACTGTGTCATCCTCTTAGGGCACACATTCATCCACTTTGTACTTGCATATACGTTCTCAAAACAATCAGAGAGAATTGGGAAGAATTAGTTTCTGAGAGACCTGAAACAACTAAGTCTGCCTTGTACCTTATACTGCAAATTTGAGCAGAATAGCAAAAGGTGTCCCCTACTTCTGGTAGGCACCACACACCATTGGCAACAAGATGGCCATTAGTGGCAAGGTATTAGCTCACTTGAGGAGACTATGAGCAGGGATTTTAATGTGAAAATATAGGTGTTGATACTGGAAGGCCGTATATGTTCTCCTGAAAACCTTGAGGGCTATTAAATTTTACACTAAAATTAAAGGCACTTGTGAGAAAACTAAAATAGGGCTGACCACTCAAACCATGGAGCTTTGTAACCAGAACACTAATAGAAAAACAAAAGAAATAAATCTTAATATACATTTTGCATAATTAAATCTCTGTTAGTATTTACACCAAGCATCCACAGTCAGTCCTTTGCAATATCAAAATGTTAAGTTAGTGTCTTCTCTTCCAGAATGCATGTCTTGGAGGATATTTGCTTTTAAACGAGACTATTTTCATAAAAATCTGTTTCAAGGTGTAGGCTTCATAAATTCGTTGTTTTAGCACAAGGAAGTTTTACAGCTTCATCACCTACGTGGGAGCATTCCTAGTAGCTTAAAATGGTGAACAACCTCAACATTTTAAAAACCATTAAACCAACAGCTACTTCCTTTAAATGAAGTCACATTTGTAGTTTTTCAGCTTTTAAAAAAATCTTTATAAATTACTTAGACTTTCTATTGGGTTGTACCTGAGTTTCTCCTGTATTGTTTTATGCTAATTCTATCATAATGATTCCATTGTTCTGGGGAAAATGGACCAACACAATTTCTGAGCGATACTGTCTTTGTTCCTCTGTTCAACATTTGTGCAGGAGGTAATTCACATTAATTCACATAAAGAAAAAAACAACTTGCCTTGTTGTCCCCCAGCTGTGTTTAGACCACCCCTCCCTTGCAGTATTTACCTGGTTTAATCAAATACCCATCTTCTTTTAGGGTCATTGGGTTCAAACACTGTAAGCACTAAAGTCTGTCCTATATATCAATTAATATATACATTATCGAACTCAGGGTGTTTTGCTAAACAGTTAAGTGTTCAGAAACATGTTATTAAAGACCTAATTAATTTATCAATATTCTGATATAACTATATTAAGAAAAGTCTCTCTAGGGTTGTAAGTCCTAAATAACTCTTCAAATTGCACAATTCCTCCTAGTTTCCTCAGGATAGTAATGAATCATCAAGAATTGTATAAATTGAAGTTTTGTGGAGAAAGGTATCCTGGATTTTATTTCCCTACACCGTGTTATCAGAATCAGTAGGGTAGTGCAGGAATTTCTCAGGGGAACTCTCTCAACTAGCCGAACTAGGGCTGATTCCTCACCCATTTACATCTCTCCCTCATGGCAACTAACTTAGATATCAAGTCAAGAGGGAATCCAAGATGAAAGTTAGAAATAGATGTCAGCCTATTTTCCCCGTATTTCCTTCCTGCTTATATCAAACAATATTGACTCTGGGTTTCTAAAACATGCATGTCCTGTTTGCCCTGAACTTTACCTAGGACCTCTGAGCTGAGGATTACTACCTCTGAGGCTCCTGTTTTATAATTACTAGAAAATTGGTGTTTCAAAGATGATGATGTTAGGAAGTGATCAAACAGTGATACAGGTTAAAAACATGATAAAAAATTATATGTCACCAGAAATATTTAAAAATAGCCAATTATTCTCCAGTAATTTTTTATCTCTATATTCCAAAGACTGTGTTTGTTGCACATGGTGCTAATTTGGCAAATTTTAAATATTCAACCCTAGTAAAATCAACCACTTAGGGTGTTAAAGATGATTTTTACAGAAAAGACTGTTCATTGGTGAGTTCATTCATTCATTCTCCAAATATTGGTGACTCCAAGAATCTGTTTCCTTGACTGCTTTCACACAAGGAATTACCTGTAGGTCTTGTTCTACTCTTTTTGTAACTATCCTACAAAGAGGTACCTCCCATGTGACTCCAAGACCAAGTCCAGTAGCAGTTATTGAGCTTCCGTGGTCTTGTTTTTTCTTTCAACCCAGTCTTTCCTTCCTTCCTTCCTTCCTTCCATCCTTCCTTTCTTCCTTCTTTCCTGCCTTCCTGCCTTCCTGCCTGCCTGCCTGCCTTCCTGCCTTTTTCATTTTTTAAAAAATAAATGTTGCCAAAAACAGAACTTAGAGAAGACTTGCTAGAACCTTGACAATAGAATGCTTTCTCCAGGATACCCTCAGCTGATGTTTCTTGGGTTTCTGGTTCCTGCAACTCCAGAGAGCCTGGATTTTGTGCAGAGTCAAGAAAAGTGGTATCTTCCCAACACTGAGCCATGGGGTCATCAAGGCTGCAGTAGCAGCAATCCTTATTCTCATATCCTCAGAAAGTCTCTCTCAGTAGTTCCACTTGCTTCTGAATTCAAAAATATTTTCTCAAGGAGTCACACAAATTATTTCCCCCTACCATTAAAAATAGCAGCTTTCCCTGAAAACAGAGACAAAAATATTCAGAATAGAGGTAGTCATGTTGTTGTTGGGATGTTCCATATATTAGTGGTGCAATACTGTTTTATGTGTTGCATATCCACAACTTATAAGATCTTTCTTTTGAGTCTGCATCTCACACTGTTTCCCAGGTTCGAGTGCAGGGGCATGCTCCTGGCCACTGCAGCCTCCATCTGATGGGCTCAGGCTATCCTTCTGCCTCAGCCTTCCAAATGGCTAGAACTACAGGCATGTGCCACCATGCCTGCCTAATTTTTTGAATTATTGTAGAGATGAAGTCTCACCAAGTTGCCCAGGCTTGTCTCGAACCTGTGGGCTCAGGCAATCCTCTCACTGCGCCCGGCCAAGATCTTTTAAAGACACTTTATTTTCCCGATGCTGTAAAATTACTAAGATCCAAGATTAAGAAAAATGACAACAGATAGTGCTCATGCATTCATTCTATGCTATTTACAATGAGAATCCAAATCTCATGCATAAGATGGCAATAGCCCTGACTTAGTTAAGAAATGCAGGATATTCTCTTGAAACTAGGAAAAATAGAAAAAAATATGATTCCATAATTTTTATTGTTTCTGTAGAAGTTATTTTCTTTTTACTTTACCTGTTTTAATTCTGATTTTTCTACTTCATCTTTTTTTATTCTCTCTTCATTTCTTATCTTTTACCTTGAATTCTCTACTCTGAGAGGTCAGAGCTAGAGGAAAATGTATGAATCTAGGATATGATGAAGGTAACCTTTCAAAACATTGTGGAAAAGATGGATTATTCAATAAAGGACACTGGAACAACTGGCTAGTCATTTGGAAAAGAATGAAACTGGAGCTTTATCATATTCCCTACTCAAAATGAATCCGAATTTGAGTGTAAAATTTGAAATCATTAAAAGTCTGTAATAAGCTTGGTGATTAAGAAAATAAGTTTAGAGTGCTTATGATCTCTCTAAGTATGACAAAACTGAAAAACTATAGATAATATATTGATAGATTACACTAAACCAAAATTTTAAATATCATTTTAGGCAAAAACCACTTTAAAGTAAAAAAAGAAACAAAAGACTGGGAAAATATTTGTAAGTTAAGGTTAAAGAAAATAATTTCTATAACTCATTTAGTAAAGTACTTGCAATCCATTGGGAATTAGCCATTAATAGATAATTTTAAAAATTCACATGATCAATAAACATGAAAAAGCATGATTTTAAATTAATACAACATAATAATTAAAGAAAATCAAATTAGTATCATATGCATAATATGAAATCTATCAGTCCAGCAAAAAAAAATTATAATAATAATAAAGTTTGATCAAACCTAGTATTGACGAAGTTTTGGGGAAGCAGGACATTGAACTACACATTGGTAGGACTAACAACTGGTCCAACTATTTGATAGGACAACTTAGAAAACAATCCTACTGCAATCTGAATATATGAAGATATTATTGCAAAATTATTCACAGTGATATATATAACGATGATATTTAAAGACTTTTACAGTGATACAAAATCTGAACACATACGCTATGTCTTTTGATGGGGAAGTGATTCAAAATTATGGAAAACCTACTAAGTGAAATATTAATCAGTACACAGAATTGTAAATAGAGCTTTGCACGGTAGGCTACAGAGGCTGGAGGAGGAAACTAGTTTGCCACTCATGCTCTTTGCCTTCTCTGATGTGAAATGTAAGGAAAACAGGTTGTGTGTGATGGGGAGTTTGTAGACAGAAGCAGATGAGAGAAACACAGGTGACTGGAAAAATTATTACTGTGATCTTTGTGGCATTCAAGAAATGAAGGTTAGAAACCTGAGTTATCTTTTTACAAAATTTATTCCAATATTTATTAGAAAATTATATTTATTTTATTTTTTAATTTTTATTTTAAAGATGTGGGGTACAATTCAGGGTTAAGTATACAAATGGTTATTGCACAGGAAAAGTTTGGGTCTGACTTTGGTCCCTACTTCACTTGGTTTGAGATCAGGTACTCTTATTGATGAAGTATGTCCCCCCACTCCCGGCAGTTTCCCACTACTGCCAATACCTTTCTTGTAGTATTACTATAATTGTTCAGGAGCCACTTATGAGTGATCACATGTGGTACTCAGTTCTTTGTTTTTGTGATAGATCACTGAGTATTGCAGACTCTTAAATCAATCCAAGTTGCTGTGAAATTCATAATTTTGTCCTTCTTTATGACTGTGTAATATTCCATCGTGTGTGTGTACTTGAGTTATCTTGACATAGTCTTTGATTGCTCAACTCTCTTTTCTTTGGATAACTCTTAGACTGGATTGTTTGGTGACATCTTTATCAGCATTACATGAAATTCAAACGGCTGGGAGGAGGTGAGAAAAAAAGTATACAACTTTCCTTATGAGAAAGGAAATAGGAGAAATTTCAGACCCAAAGTGTTTAAGGGATTTGACTACAATTAAGAGCAGAACTGGGAGTACAAGCCAAACCCTCTTACCTTTCCTCTTGCCTTACTCATGGGTTTTCTTCCTAACAGCCTAGCAGGAACATCAGCCAAAGCATTGAGATTTAGATATCCTGGATCTTCACAAGGACTGTGATTTTCCATTCAACATACACATATATTTATTGTTAAAACATGAAAGTAAAAATTAAAGCATTCATTCTTCTTTTTATTCATAGAAACACAACAAGCACTTGTCTAGAATGTGATTATATTGAAAACTGGACAGATTAGAATCAATCAGGGAACATGGTATATATAAAAAATGGAACTAACAATAAAAACAGAATGCTAACAATAAAAAAGGGAAAAATATCTTTCATGAATCATTCAGATACATCGCTTAAATATGGTATGGCTGTGAATCTCAAACTTTTGGTCTTATCACTTCTTTAGACTCTAAAAAAATATTGAGAACCCCAAAGAGCTTTTGTTTATGTAGGTTATGTCCATTGGTATTTATCATCTAAGAAATCAGAAGCAGAAATCTTTTAAAGGTTTGTTGTTATCTCACTTAAAAATAATTCTATTTCATGTACACTCAATTAAATTTTTTTATGAAAAATGAATCACCTGTATTTTCCAAACAACCAAAAAAATGGTGAAAATAGAATGGCTACTTATTTTTTTGCAGATCTTGTTACACATCTAGCTTAATAAAAAATGTTCTCCAATCTCCTTCTGTGTTCAATTTATTGTGATAAGTTACATTGGTTGAATCATATGAAGAAAATTCAGCCTCACACAGGTATTTAGTTAAAAAAGAGTAAAGTATTTTGATAACCTTTTCAGATAATGTGAATATTCTTCTTTGATACTGCACTAAAACTTGACATGTGGTAGCTTCTTAAAGATTATTTGCAATGTTTAACCTGAAAACATATCAGTAACATATTGATACTCTGTTACATTGAAATTCATTAATCTGTCTTATACTTTAGGTGGCTCTTTCACCCATGCATAATTTTGTAACATCATACATTGACCATTTCAAAAATACTGATTTGCTGAAGTATGTAAAGCTTCCAGGTGTTTTTCAGTATATAAAAAATCATGTGCTAATATTATTACCAATATTTTCAGAAAAGTCTTTAAATATTGGTAAGTTGTCAAGCCCTTCATAGTGAATTCAAATTTTCCCAAATTTGAGTTTTCACTGGAAAGCTTGAATTTTATTATTGACAACAAATGCTGTCAGTTGTTTTCCTGGAAGTTACTTGTTCATTATGATCATTTTTCAGAACATGACTGCCAAATACCCACATCTGAATAACCATCCTTAGTCTGACAAAGTTTCTTTTAAGTAACAAGCATAATCCATAAAAAGGCAGTTAGTTAAACTTGCAACAATGGCACAAAAGCTTTCCTTGAGATTGCTATCATACTTCAGTATGCAGCAAAACTACTTTATGTGTATTTCCCATTTCATCACACAGATTATTAAAAGGCCATGTACTCAAGGCATTAATTTTATAAAATTAATGATTTCATTTAATAAAATTAACAAAGATTACTGCTTCATCAAGTGCATTCTTCAGTGAAACTGACGTTTTTTGTGTGTTTGGTTTGCTGGGCATGCCTGATGATGAAAAACACAGTGACTATTGCTACCATTTGGTGTCATTACCTTGATTTGTGCTAGGATGTCAGCGGTATTACTCATCATTAGGACTTTTGCACCATGGGTGCAAATGTCAACACAGTGAAAAAAACAAAGAAAAAAGGTATTAGTATTATTATATAAATTGTTTTGACATCTCAAAATTCTGAAAGATCTTCAGAAGGGATCGTGGAGTACACTTGAGAATCATTATTTATTATTATAATAGGTCCTAAAGGTGAGAGAGCGATAAGAAGTTCTGTTTTAATAAAATGTTGATCTGAAAATAAAGGTCATTACTCAGATGCAAAAGCTGGAAGTAATCAAAAACCTGCATTTGCTCAATGGTGTTTAGTTCAGAGCTATGTAAAGGTTCCCTTTACAATGAAAACAACCTAGTTACTTTAACCGCTTTTTTCCTCGTTGAAACCGTTTCTATATACTTTAATTTTTGAGGTCAAGATTTCTTCAAAGTACAGTTGTGACTATAGCATGCATGCAGGTGCGTGTGCACATGTTGCATATGTGTGTGCGTGTACACACACAGTCATTATTGTTGGCATTGATCAGTGTTCCCTGCATCAACCATCTCCTTCTTCTTCCTCGTCACAATGATGCAAATCAAGCCTGATTTCCATCATTTCCTACATTCTCAGTTATTTCCTGTTTTCTGTTAATGTCTCATTCTGTAGTATGTATTTGTATATACTGGAACATCCCCAGTAGCATGTAAACAGTCCCTTTTATCTCTTATCTTTAACAAAAGTCAAAGAAAAGTTTTCTCATCATTTTCTATGCAATGACAACTTCTCCTCCTAGAGACTCTATTCAATTCACTCCAACATGGTATCCATTTTGGCACGATACTGAAATCATTCTCCTCAAAGATACCACAGATGTCCATGTTGTCAAAGCCAGCTAACACCTTTCTGTCCTTATTTTTCTAAGAACCACTCAACACAGTCCATAATATGTTCTCGAAGAAACCTCCCTCTCTCATGGCTTTATTTCTCATTCACTGGTGGTATCTTCCTAGTCTCCTTTGCTGGCTCTTCTCCCTGTCAATCTCTACATGTAGGGCTTTTCAAGACCTGTCTCTGAGCTCTTTTCTCTCTCTCTGCCCCTCCCCTTAATAACCTATGACCTATGCTAACTCCATGCAGATGACTACAATATTAATATTTCTCTTTCAGCATTTTCCTCTGACCACTAATGTTTTTAACAGCATTTATGATATCAATATTTGGACCAGAATGACTTCTAAATGTCCCAAAATAACATGTCCAATAACATGTCAAAAACATAAGTTTTTATTTGTACTCGCAACTTCTCCTGACTTCATCTTCTTCATCACAACAAATGGTACCATCTTTTACACTTTTTTTCCAACCAGACACTTGGGCATCATCTTACATTCTTCCCTTTCTCTCAGGTCTAGATCGTCAATATTTTTAAGTATTGGATATGCTATTTAATTATTATCGAGGTTAGATGTGTCCAGCTTTGTACTATATGTATTCTGTAGTGTAAATTTTCTGTACATGAGCCTTGTACATTAATCTATTAGTACCTTCATATTTTATATGTGAGCAAAAGGATGCAACCCAATTGTTCCTTGGCATCATTCAGTCATAATTCATGGAATCAGTGGCATGGGGGTAAGTCTTACTTACAAAGGTACTGCCTTCCAGAATTCTTCTCCCTAAAATGAAGTGGTCATGCAATTATATTTTTTCATAAATGAGAAACAAGACAGAATCCTTTAGGAGACTTTAATGTTTTTGGCAATGTTTTTTCTTATTTCTTAGATACACAAGTGAGAATATTACAAAGTAATCTTCATAGTCATTGCCTCAACACTCCTACTTATCCCAGACAAGCCACTTTCATAACAAATTGCTTCACTCTCTATTAAGCATAGTGAAAGCAGTGAAATGCCACGTAATCTTCTAGAACTAATAAATGACACCATTTGTGCCTCTTCCTTCTCTCCAGCACTGCACTGCCCTTGGTCTTTAAACAATCGACACTATTCTTTTCACAATATTTAATGTTTCCCCTCTCAAGTTTTGTTTCAACATTGATATTCTCATACTCTGTCTTAGAGGCACAAAGCTGCAGATGATATAAATAACCTCACATAGATTTTTTTGGGATCAATCTTTAAAAAAAGAAAGAAAAAAAGAAAGAAAGAAAAAAAACCTTCTAAAACTGTTAAAACTGCTGACGTATTTTCTTTGGTTTTCAGGTGCTAATAGATGAATGATAAGTCTATTTAAAATATTTTTTGACTTCTACATATTCCTATTTATATCAATAGGTGTTAAGTGATATGCACAGTAGGCATAGAAAACAGGCCCAAGTACATGGTGGCACTCTCTCTATTTCTTGGTGTATTATTCATTAGTGGTAAATACTTCCTTCTTTCAATGTCTTTTGTTTTTTGAGTCTGAACTGTTTATTCACCCTTCATTACAAAGTCAAAGAGACTTTTATTATTGCTCCTTCTGAAAGAACAAATATTTTTAATTTCAGTGGGGTCATGAAAATACTGAAACAAAGTATTCTGTCTGTGAATCGGAAATCGATTTTTAAAAATCCATTTATCATTTGAATGGGCAAATATGTATAATATTTTTATTGTGATACTATTTTTATAAATTAGTTTCAAATAAACTATTGCTTATTTTTCAAAATGTGATTTGCAAAGTCCTACAAAGTACCTTTTATAATAATAATAATACAGTAAGGCTACTATAAATACTACCATAAATAATGATACCTGGAATTGTTAGGCTTCATGAAACTTTGAATCGCAATCACTAATAAAATGATTTTTTTCTAATATTTGTGGCATGCCAAATGAGTCCAAATTTTTAGCTTATTTAAATCTATTCAAAGGCAGATGTCAGTTAAAAACAAATAGCCAAGTCAGCTTAGAGAGTTAACTTTTATACTGAAAGGAGTCAGCTACAATATAAAAATCGATAACTAATATGTACAACACGCGAATTGATTTCGAATTACACCATACATTCTGAACTTATATGCAGAAAACAATCTAAAAGAATTTTTCGAGATGCCTACCATGTGCTCAGTAGTGAGGTAATCAAATTAAAACTGACTCATACATCAAATTAGGCACGATTTACCTAAGAAGAGTATTTGCAATGCTTCAGTATATCTTGCTATGTTGAGGATCATTTGGGCAGGTGGTCAGCTAGTTATTTAGAGCAAACTACTATTGAATGTTCCTGGTTACTGGAGGAAAAAGTGGATGGAGATTATGGTCAGAAACCCTACTAGAATCCACCAGCCAGTCTCATAGATTCATTTTGATATATAGGTCCCTAAAGCAAAGCTTTATCAAACAATATATATTTTATTTGTTTTGAAATATGGAGATCTCTAACTGCTCTATGAGGGAGGCTCCTGACATGGTGATGAAAAGGTAGCCGAGCTCAGCATGGCCGACGTGCCAAGGCAGAAACGCCTCTGAAAGCAATAAAAAATAGAATCCCTTCTCGGTTCTTTTTATCTCTCCTTTGTGTTAAGTCTATTTGATTTTGCTATCAGTGTGGCTTATAATTTTCTGAGTGCAATGAAAAATAATTCTGTGAATCTGTACTCAATATCTAAAGGAGTTTTCTAACCAACAAGGGTAAAGAATATCCCCCCCTCTCCTTTTTTAATTGTATGAAATATATGCATAGCCTGTTTAGAATGACTGTAAGGAGTGATGTGAGCAAAGAAAAATCCCTGTCAAGTGCTCTGTACTTTGCTATTTGCCCATGGCAATGGACAGTCCAGAGATAAAGGGGGAAAAAAGCCTAAAGCCCATCAATCCCAGAAATCTCTTGGTAAGCAGTAACTGAGGGCAAAATAACATGCTGCCGACTGATAGAAAGTGAGGCTACCTTGGAAATTTAGGGTCCAATTCTCTTCGCCCCTCTCTAGTTAAAATCCAAACAATTTTTTTCACGTAGCTTCCAATTGCAGAGTCTGTTGAAAACTCATTATCTTCAAATAGGATTACATTCCGTTAATATGAGAACATGCATATTACAATATCTGGTAAAAATCAAAAGTTCCAATTTGCTCACTACATGTAAATCCAATTCAAAATATTTCCATAACATATATCTGCTGGATGTTACACTATTTGTGTGTCACTCTGGAATGGATTAACTCCATGACAGGCTAGGCTCAGTTTTTCTGCATTTGGTGTTTTTAAACAGTTTATATTTGTTATCATATCAAAGACAGGCTTGCAGTTTTCAAAAGGAAGAAGAGAACACAGCGCCCAAGGCTCCTCCAGCATTACATTTCTTATTCCATTTTATCTTTCTTGGTTTTGACTAATGTCAGTAACAGCTACTGGTAATAAACTGCTTGTTACAGCCTGCTGTTGCCTTGAAGCCTGGCTTTGATACATTGTCAGCCAATCGGAAGCATTTCCTGATTACATTTCCAAATTGCTTGTTTATTGATCGAGAGTTAATAAAGCAAAAGACAACTTTACGGCTTAAATTAAATGAAAGTTTCCTTTGATGTTCAAATTATCCAATCAACCAACAGGCAATGAAATGTAAGCATTTGAAAGTTTTATCTGAAAAGAAAAAAAATGTATGAGATAAATGGTTCTTAGTATAGACACGGTAGCTAAGTGCTAATGAAAAATATGTGCAACTTAGCATACTGCAATTTCATTTATTTCTTAGGCAAAGGAAATGATGTTGTTATTCAAACCCATACCACTCCTCAAACCTGAACAAGGAAAAGTACTTCTAGAATGTCTGTCATTTGACTGGCAATTTCTTAAAACTGGAGCCACTTTAGTAAATAAAATGACGTATACAGAACTTCACGGACTTATCAAAGTTCTTATATTTGGAAATAGTAACACGATATAGATGTTATGTTTAGAATATCACAATGTAGATGTTTGGATGTCATATATGGTCAGTTCAGTTACGTAAAAGAAATTTGCTTTGTCAAAAATTTTGGGAGCTTTTCACATGCCCTTCCCAATGAGACAGCAATCTTTTATGAATGCAAGAGAAGATTAGACTTTTCTGTCAAGGATGAAAATAAATAGATATTCTCAAGGTTTGCCAATGCCAGGACTCATAGGAGACCTACATTTTATCATATGTGAACCAAATATTTGGTTAGATAGAAGGAATGGTAGCACTTGAGATCTTGAACATCATAAAGACGCAGCTTTTATTTCTCATGATTATATTATAATAGTAGGTGAATATAAATGTAAATTAAAATTGTGTAAACAGTGTGATAACAAATCTATGGGAAGATGCTAAAGGTATTTTTTTTCTACTTGCTTTCTGCATTTCCTAATTTTTAAAATAATGAATATACATTACATTTAACATGTAAAAAAGTCATTAGATTAAAATTAAAGTTAACAAAAAAATAATAGCATTGTCTCAGCTGTTGTTTTGATAGTAAAATTACACACACAAAAAAAGTTTTTTCGGGGGTTAGGACTCTCTGGGATGACTGGACTATGTTACCCTAGATCTGAAATCTGAAAGCCAACTACTTGAGCTGCTTGTCTATATGATATATTTTTGTCTTTTTTCGTCCAAAGATCCCCCAAAGCAATTTTTTAGACCGTGCTATATTTCTACATTTGTGGAAATGTGGACTGGCTGCAAAGAGTATAGGGGCAGCTACCTCTCCTTGCCTGGGCTCCTTCCTCCTCTAGTCCTTGGCCACCAGCAGTCAGAAAAATCTCTTCAAGGTGCAGATCCTGCTTTATAATTTGTTGTCATCAAATTCTTTTCTACCCTAGCAGTGGCACTGTGTAACTCACATATCTTCTTAGCACAATGCCTGGCACAAGCTAAGTACTAAACAGATGGATGTTAAAGGAGTAAAGGAACGAAAAATGAAAGAACAGATTAACTAGTCACCGAGCAATAAAATTACTTTATATTCCCCCAGGTGCCTGAAACATCTAGAAAAATTAATAGAAAAAGCTCTCATTCATTCATTTTTATTTTCTTGAGCATTTGCTATGGATATGGCACCTTTTAGCACTGTAGGAGATAGAAAGATGAATTTTACATGGATTTTGTTCTACAAGTTTATAGTATTAATCAGTATTTTCCTATGTCAAAATTAGTTGCTCTTTGATCAAAGCATGAGTGGACACTTGAAGTGGAATTGTGCTGACATTTGAATAATTATAATCATGTATTACACAGCTTATGTTACGCCAAATCCAGGAAGTCTCTCATTTCTCTTCACCTCTCACTTCCCACCTTCTTGCCCTCTAGGTTTAACCCTGTCAACTTACCTCCAAAACATGTGAATCCATTAATTGTTTCTGTTTCCACTGAAACCACTCTGTCTAATCAACTTCCTTCTCTTGTGTCCCTACTGGTCTCCTGCTTCCTCTTGGCTCCCCTATATTCTGTTCCCCAAAAGACAGCCAATGGACCTTTCAAAAACATGATTCAGATTATGCCTTTTGTATGTTTATTGTTTACTTGACATAAACTTCTCTCCATGGATGGCAATGCCTCACCTTACTTGACTGGCCTAATTCCATGACAAAGGAGTGGTGGCTCCTGCCCTTGGCTGTTACTACCAGCCACACCTCAAACTCATCCTTGCTCCAGGGCCTTGGTCATCACTTTTCTTCACACCCTAAACACTTCCTCACTTCATTTCATGGGTGGCTGCTGTTTCTTATTCAGAATAATCCACAGACCAGATCTTCAGAGAGCCTCCTCTTGAGAAGATACCTTCCAGTAACTCACTAACATGCCTCCCTTTGAAATTTCCTTCGAAGCCCTTATCACTATATGAAAATATCTGGGTTATTAAAACAAAATTCAGATTCTCCTCACCCCCACTACTGGAATATAAGCTTTATGACCCAATGTCTAAACAGTGCCTGGTACAGAGTATGTGCTCAGTAAACACTTGTTGAATGAATGAATGAGAAAGTAAATGAATGAAGAGGCTTCACAGAAAATGGTGAGCTCTCAGCAGCTACTTCTAGGCTGGTGTTTGACCTTGAGCTGTAAGGTGACTCATCTTAATGAATCCACCTTGCCATTAAACTCCACTACAAGTCCCACCGGCTTTGTGAAACCTTGCACAACAGCCTAGTCCACAGTGACCACCCCTTTTCTGAACCATTATATATAATTTATTGTACAACCCAGGTTACTTTTAAGAGTGGAAGTAGGCACTATTAATATTTATACATGACTAGCAGGTATGAACTAGAAGTATCCTGGGAAAACTGTATGGTCACCCTGTTCATATGCCATTTTCTTATTCCTTAATACATATACATTTGACTACAGTTTTTCAGAGATATGTTATCTTTTCCTTATTAGAACTTAAGTGTGTAGTTTTACTGAATTACACTTAGTATACAACTGGGCTCCTAGGAGGAGATACTGATATGTGTATTGTTATTTACTGTGTTCAGTAAGTACAGGCAAATCCCCCTTTTTTGTATGTTGCAGTTATGAAATTCACTTCTTTTGGGGAATTGCTTTAAAGGAGAGTGATCCTTTTATGTATTATACTGGGACAAATGTCTAAGCAAGTGCTTTCTGGTTCTTCTAAACTCACTGAGAAACTCTAGGCTGTAAGCTGTCTGTAAAGTCTTGTATGTAACTCTTACTGCACATACTTAATTTGCTGGAATCACTGTCCTCCCCACCTATTCCCCCATCATTCTCTAATTGCCATATACTCTACAGACTTCGGCTTCTATGTCCCTTCCTCCCCAATATGTATTTTAGTATCACTGCCCAGAACTCCAGTATACTGTATTGCCCCAATGGGCCATATCACACTCGACTATATGGAAACTGTCTGTTTCCTTTCTGCCTGCCCATGGGGCTGAGGTAAGCTCTGTGAGAGCACTTACCCTGTTTCTGTAATTCACCTCTCTGTCCCATGGGCTTAGTACAGTGACTGACTCATAGTACATTCTCAAAAATACTTGTTGAGTAAATGAATGAATGAATGAAGGCTTTTGCCTGTGTTATAGGCATGTGGTGTAATAAGAGGAAAATGCAACTGAATATTATTATTGGAAAATTTCAGATAGCAAAATATTGCTTTATAATATAGTATCTTTGTTCAAACTTTGAACTAAATTATTCAGTCCAGCAGCTGTGACTGTAGTCAATGGACCTTGGGCAAAAATGCCAAGCCATTTTTAAGTAATTGACTGCCAGGAATTAATTTAGAATTTTTTGATTTTTAATTTTTGGATAAAAAGGAACCCTTCACTGTGGCTGCTTAACTACCAAAGATATAATTATTAATAACTTTAGAGTGGCAAGGTTGCCATTAAAGTAGACCCATAGGAATTTATTCATGAAACTGTATACTTGGTGTTGTAGCCGGTAGTTGTGATAATTCTGGTATTTGATACTCCATAAACCATTATTCTAAGATAAATCCAGTCACTCTTGTTTCTTAATCATGCATAAAGAAATGTGGTGATAAAACTTACTTAAAAGTACTTTGAAAAACAATCCATTAAAAAAATGAAAATACCTCTGGAAATCCAAATACTTTTAAAAAGCAAAATCTCATAGGCAATATGAATAAATGTGTTAGAATGTGTATTTTTATATACAATTTTTTTCTGATGACTTTGAAACCCTTTAAGAGCATTTTTAAAGTAAAAGAATAATGCTAGCTTTTACATAGTATGTATTGAATAATTTTAACTACCTTCTCTATTTCTATAATGAATCAGAAAAGCTGATATTGGGTTTACTAAAAATCGGGTAGACCCAAAGTAAATATCATTTCCTCTGTACCTATAGAACCAATGTAATAATGACAATAATTATTGTTACCTCTAGTAAGAGCTAACACTTTCAGAAAATGTATTATATGTGAAGTCCTTATGTAATTGTTTTACATCTTTTGATTACTTTAAGCTACAAAAACCAATATGAGGTAAATAATGTTATTATCACCAGACAGGGACACCAAATCACATATAAATTAAATAACTTTGTCAAGGTAAATTGTGGAAATGAAATTAATATCCAGGCAGCCTGGATCCAGAATCTATGTCCCTAACCACCTCACAGGTATACAGAATCTGTATCATGTACGTTTTACATTTTTGCATGAAAAATTAACTTTGGTTTTATCTTTTCTAGTCTATACTCTTATTTACCCTTTTTACAGAAGTCTTCACTAAAGGAAAAGAAGGACGGGTCAGAGGAAGAAGAGGAAGAGGAGGAGGAGGAGGAAGAGGAGAAGGAGAAAGTTTGGTTGTACTATATGTATCTCAGCATGCATTAGGGATCAAGACAGCATATAAACGTGTAAAAACTTACCTAAATAAACAGGTTCCAAAATCCATCTGTGTCTCTCCGTGATGAGTCTGGCTTAAACAGGCACATGTCGAAGAATTTAGCTAAACCAATGGTACCAGGAAGAGGCTAGAGAAGACCAGGGGAGGAAACAGATGGGACTCTTAGTATGTTTTAAGGAACCGATGCACCTTTCAACAAGGGGAAGACCCTTGGGTTGGATCAACTGAATTTTAAAAGCAATAGTTAGATTAAAGAAGAGAGAATTAGCTAACTGGGGTGTGTGGAGCTCACCTTACCCTTTTCTGGGCACAGGCAAGGGTGTATGACTTATATTCTTGCTCTTTGCATAATTTTGGGGACCTGAAAGTTGATATAATCCCCATAACTAGACAACAATCTCAAGATCTTCTTCAACTTTCTAAGATGTGTTGCCCTTTCAAAACTGGATGACTGAATTGAATCTTGTATTTCACACCCAGTGATTCTCTTAGGATACATACTGGCAAGTCACCTTCTGCTCAAAAAATGCTCTTTCTACTTTGGTCACTTATTAAGGTCTTGATTTTAAAAACTAGCCCTGCCTAGCTATGCTTTGGATTTCTTACTTATACTTCACATATGGGGGGGGGGAACTTTGCATGAAAATAGCTATATCATCCCTGATCTTGTTTCCCAGCTATAACTCCAATTCTTTTCCACTCTTGTTTTAAATATCTGTGCATAATCTATTCATATCTCTTGAGTTAATGTGTTTAATAGATAAATGAGGGGCAACTGGAACTTCTATAATACTTATCAATCACTGAAAATAGTTACAGATATTCAAACTTGAGAGAAATTATTTGCATATGGAAATGGCTATAAGGTGTACTCATCTGCCATCAAGGTTGTGTTTAACCTTGTGGATGAGTTGAGCTTTGAGAAGGGAGAGGAAGAGCAAAAGAGAAAAGAGAAAAGGTGAGCTTGAGGGGAAGCTTCTGAATATTCACGTCTTTCAAAATGGAGGACCCAATTTAAAGACACCAGGAAATGAAAATGACATTCCCTCTTGCTTTCTGTGCCTCTCTCCCCAGCCTTTTCATTTCTTTAAAGTGGTGGCAATAATGTGAACCAGGAGATCACCTATAAGGCCTGGACCATCATATCAGCCTCTCTATGAGCTGATTCCCTTCATTCAGCTACCAGCATTATTAGTGTGCTGCTATGCTGGAGAGGGCCTGGACTTCATTGTTTATCCTCTGGCACTGACTCTCTGCAGACCCTGAAGCAAACTCATCAAATTCTCTGAACCTTGGTTTTCTCCCTCAACTATAAAAAAGAGAATTTGTTTCCTTAACTGTTAAAAAAAAACTATTAAAAGAGAGGGCTGGTTTCTTCAACCATTTATCAGCATCATGGGATTCAATGACCATTAAAATGTATATCATGCATACAACACCTAACTTAGCACAGGGCTCATAAATGGTGGCCAGATCCCTCCTAGACGGGCCTGAAATTTGGAAGGACAATCTAGTTAACTCACAGCAGCTGATAAGCTCTCAGCACAAGCACCTCTAAGAAATCAATAAGTACAATCACATAAGAGCAGAGAAATCACTAGAGTCTCCCTTGGCACTATTTGCTATGAATTGAATTTGCCATAATTTATATCTGTCTTAAAATTCTCCGAATAGAAGAGAAAGATATTACGATGATGAAGAGGAAGAAAATGACAAACATTGAAAGTATTTACAATGTATAAGGCAGTATTCTACGCATCTCACATACCTTAAATGATTTCATACTACTAACACCCCTTTGATGTAAGGTCCATTATTATTCCAATTTTTCAGATGAGAAATCTAAGCCGAAGAGAAGTCACACCACGTGTAAAGTGGCCAAACTAGTGGTGGTTTGATAATTTCTTGATTTCAGAAAACTAGGCGAACATGTCTATAATTCTCTTACCTTTTTCCTCATACTCATACAGTGACTGCAGTGGCACTGAGCAAAATATCCTCAGGTGATAGCAATTAAGGGAGGAAGGAAGGAAGTGGGTTCTTTTTCAAGGGTTCTCCTCCTTTTTAAGTGAGGATAATGTTCCTCAGAAGCCTCTGCATGAATTTCTCCCTTGCAACTTATTTTCTAAAACTGGGTAACATGGAAACTTTGTGCTGCAAAGGAGGTTGGGAAGGTGAGTACCTGGCCAAAGAGCATGAGATTACCTTGACAGACTTTGACCAATCAAGAATTACGCCATAGAGCTGGGCTAATGCCACCTGAAAGAAGTTTGTTGTTCTTGGGGCAATGTAGGTGAGCAATAGTCTGCCCTATATGAGCATCTGAGACCAATACAGTTGGAATGCAGAGTAGCCACTATTTCATAAATGATGGAAAGAATTTTGTGATTTGCCCAAATGTATACAGAGAGATTCAGAATTAGAATCTAAGCCAGAATCCTTTGGTCTGTACCAGTGATTTTCAAACTGGGTGCCTCAGGGTTTCTACAAAAAATTTTATCAGGATATTTTTTAAACATGCTTTTAAAAATTGTGATTAAAAATATGGTATACATGTACTTTCTTATATAGCAGAAATTGACACAATGCAATCCCTAATATAAAACTGTGCTAGTCTGTGCTGCTAGTTGGTTTATTTTTGTTTTTGTTTTTCCAACATGAAGTAATGCATCTCCTGCCATCTCTATTTAATCATGAAGTCTCTGGAGATTGCCAGGTAGGTTATTAAATAAGATTCATAACCATTTATCGATATTAATTTGGATTTTCTCAATTCCAGACAACCAATATAAAATAATCAATTGGGTGTTGACAGTGATATAAGACTGTAGCAGATCTGAGCAAATTTGAAATAATCACTAATTTGAAATCGTCTTTCGTATTTGAACAGTTGCGCTTACCTCTCAGCTACTTTCCACTGACTCTTTCTGCTCCAGAAGATTCTGTCTCAATGCTGAGAACACTTTTTTTTGCCTCAGGACTTTTCACACATACTATTCCCTCTAGCAAGATCTCCTCATCTAGCTAGATTCAGTTCATTCTTGATATCCTAGTTAAATTATACTTCCTTTCCTGACCTCTCAGATAGTACCCTGATTTTCACACTCCCGTTTGTACACTTGTCATTTTCTAATTATTTCATCCATTGCTGTCATTCCTTCTAGACTGAGTCTTGTCTGAGGGCAGCAACCATGGACGCCGGTTCACTGCTGAGTCCTCAGCTTCTGGTACTATGTGGAATCCATGGAAGTAATCAATTGCTTTTGAAGGAATACATGTAATATAAAAAAATTAGAATTTAGATGTGCTATTGATAAATAGTAGATAGGAATGGTATGAATCCTCTGATTATAAAGAAAAATGCATGAAATGGAATGATGACATACAGACAGTGAAGTACACAAATGCACTTATGTTAATTGTACAACTCAATGCATATTTCTGTATGTGTATATTTGGTTACCACCATCTTGATGACATATAAAACACTTTTAGTGTCCCATAGCTTTCCCTTATTGCAATTCCCAGTCATCCTCACTCCCCACCCTGCTACTCCCAGAGGTGAATATTTACCTGACTTCTATCACTAACACTTAGTTTTTACCAATTCTTAAATTTCAAAGAGAGAGAAATTACTCAGTATGTACTCTTTTATGCATGCTTTCTTTCATTCAAACTAATATCTGTAAGATTCATTCATGTTATATGTACTAGTGGTAGATTTATTTTTATTGTTTTATGGTGCTACATTGTATGAATGTGGCATAATGTAGTTATTCATCCTCTTATTAATGGATTCCCACTTACCCCCGAGTTTGAAGCTATAATGAGAAAAGCAGCAATGAATACTCTTAACTAGGTATTTTTCTATGGATATGATTGCTGAAATAAATTTGTTTTATTCACATCATTAAAAGAAAAAATCAATCAACATGTGCTCTTATGACGTTCAGAAGTAACTTTTCAATTTTTAAAAACCAAAAAAGAAATCAGAATTGCATTAAATGTTACTGAAGCAATAGAAAATAATCCGAATTGATGACTGGGCCAGAAGTTAGCATCCTGTGAGAGACCGAAAAGCTTGAAAATTGAATATAATGAAAAACCCATTAAATATGATAATATACCTAACAAAAATTATACACAAAAAGATGGATATAAAGTGTTCATAAAAGCTTTATTCATTATAGTCCCAAACTGGGGGAAAAAAGACATAATAAAGTCAACAATCCTAAAATATTCTGCATACTTCATTTATTTGTGGGAACATATAAAGATTTAGTTATCCTGAGAATGTACCTACAATTAGATTATAATAATGTCCTACATTTACATAGAACTTTAAAATTACAAATTTTATATACATCATATAGCTAATAATTGACAGAACACGAACTCAAATGTAGGACCTGTGAGACTAACTTTTGCGTGTTTTCCTATCACATCCTGATTATACCTCATCAGGAAAAGCTACACTCAACATGATTACATATGACAAAGTGTATTTAATTTTTAATACTTTTAAAGCTGGGTCTTATACTTTGGAGGGTATTTCTAATTAGAAATAATTAGTTGCATATGCATTCTGATCTACCCTTGTCAGTGGGTCTCAAACTTTCCTATCTTATACCTTGTCAATCACCCTATCAAAGAGCTTGTACCCTGTTGTGAGAGACACGCAATCCATTTCACCAACTGTGGAATTTCATTTTGTTTGTCAACAGACATTCTGTTATTACAGTTTTCATTCATGGTAAATTGAGAAAAGTAAAAAAAAAAAAAAAGAATTTTTCGCTAGAAGATTTCTCAGAATTTTTAAATGGCAACATGTCTCATAACTTTATGAAGAGCAAGCTACACTCTACTGTACTTCCTAATGGAATCCCATTAATAGCATTTAGACAATTCCAGAGAAAACAAGTTTTGGAGAATTCCTTTCTAGAGTTTTGTGTTCTTTGTTATCTTTTGAAAATTAACTTCCGGCTGGGCTCGGTGGCTCAGCCTGTAATCCCAGCACTTTGGGAGGCTGAGGTGAGTGGATTGCCTGAACCCACTCACCCGAGACCCGCCCGGGCAACTTGGAGAGACCTCATCTCTACAATAAATAAAAATTAGCCGGGCGTGGTAGTGCGCCTGTAGTTCCAGCTACTCGGAAGGCTGAGGC
>CAUYQG010131470.1:0-13868 GCA_963574415.1 Tarsius wallacei
TTTGGGGGAAATTATTTGACTCGCATTTATATTGTGAATTTCAGAATAATGACACCTGGCACCAAGAGTCTCCATTGTAGTTTGTTAAATAAATGTTGGGCTCCATGCAGTGTTCATCTTAATCTGTCTATATCCAGATAATTACTCATTATGAAATGAACTTAACAAAAGGTGTACTGTCAGCTTTCCCAATTAATGTGTCCATCTGCTTTTGTTTTTGAGTTAAATTTTGCCTGTGGTAGCATGCTGTACAGTAAATGTCCCTTTTTGGCCTGTTCTGTTTTATTTGATTGACACTTTTATTTATTTTTTTTAGTGCGGCGTGTGCATAATGAGTGTGAGCAAGCAGAGAGATGTCTGATGAGGAGTCTTAATGAGGGAGACTTTGAGAGTTTGTTTGCGGGTTCTCTGAACTCTTTAAGTTGTACAATCTAAGTCAAACCCAGTAAATGTTACCCCCAAAAGAGAGAGCTAATTGAATGGCTAATGTAAAAGCAGCACTGTGTTAGTTTACTCACTTCATCTCATAGAAACCTCCCTTGACCTCTTGGGACATGCATTATCCTCTTTATTTTCAGAGAAGGAAATTGAAATATAAACATATTAAATGCTTACATTCAGTGCCCTAAAGGTTTGACCTGTGCACATATGGACCAGATCAAAGAGCATCACACACTCAGAAGTGTTAGCTCTGAGAATGTTGAATATATGTGCATGAGTGCACGTGTGTGTGCATGTGTAGCTGTCAGATATTTAAATTAGCATAACCTCAAATGAACAGGGCAAACACGGAGGAAAGAATGAGAGTTAGTGTCTCCTAGGAGAACATTCCCCTTGCTTAGGACACTCTGAAGATAGAACAGACCTACTGGAAGAGGAGAGAAGAGACCAGAAAACAGAGGAGAAGCCTATCGTGTGATCCAATTGTAACAAGATGGACATGAAGCTTTGGCATGAGTGAGGATTCATGTTATGCTTAGTGAAGGCCATGGTCTGGATGGGGACCTTGGTTTACAACTGAAATTTATTTTTAAAAATCGCTCATTTTTGTTAGTCCAGCAGTACTTTGTTCAAAATATTTTGGGGGAAAACCTTGCAATTATAATAACTAACAGACAAATGTGTCCAGAGAATGTATAGCTGTGTGCAGTGCAGCAATTTTCACCAGACATAGAAATTAGCAATTTTCTATCCTGATCTGGGGTAGCTACCACAGTGTCTATGGCAATAGGAAGTCTAACACTATACCTCTCACTCAGGAGCAGTGTTACCCAAAGTTGTATAAGTCATAAACACAGAGGTGTAAGCATCAGCAAGGCAGTGCCAGTTCCCTTTGCTTTCAGGGGCTGACAGCTGTGGCCCCAGACACATGACTGTTCTCTGCTGGATGTGCTTGAAGCTTGTTCTCTGAGGTGCCTTAGTCTGGGTGTGTGAGGACAGCTCAAACTTCCGGAAGTTGGTGGGTTGAATTCAAATCCTGAGCTCAGAGTTGATGAGTATGAAAATGAATATATTAAGTTCCACACCCATTAGATAGCAGAGACAACGCTCAACCCTCTTGGGTCCCGCCTGAGCTAGGTGCCCTCCTTTAAATCCCGATGCTTCCTGTAGGGTGAGCCACACAACCTGTTTCTATATCTGTCGAGGAGGGCTGAGGAGTGTCTCACTCAGGGCCATGGCAAGGAGGCAATGAGAAACACATGAGCAACCATAGCTGACCGTGGTTCCTAGCAGGTGCTCGCTAAAAGTAACTTCTCCCAGTCAGTCACTGCCATGACCTCCTCTTCTAGTGTTCTCACAGTTTCACCGCCTCCTCGGTTCCCATCTTTAGGGCTACGTTCTTGGCTCCATGGGTTTCAGGGTCATGCAGTCACTCTGTTTCAGAACCACAGAACTTTCAGGCCTGGGGTGGGAGATGGATATTGAGAGACAGGATGTATTGCTAAGTGTGTGCTCAGCTGCTCCTGGGAGAGATGATGCTAGGAATTTGCCCTCATGGTGATGGAGCATGCAGCCATTTTACTCTCTAGTATGACAGAGCTGGTATTGGCCGTGGGGACAGACTACCTCTCTGCCCTTCAAGGTGTTTGAACTATGATGAGAAGAAACAATCTCCACCCTGGAGAAAAGTGTCCTCCTTTGGTGCCTGTGTAAGGCCGGGTGCTGCAGCCTGCTCTCATCCACGCATGGCTAACAACCATCTCCTGGAGTGCAGACGTGCCAGTAACACTGCCATGTTCATTAGCAAGGTCTCCCACTGCACAGCGCCGGCCCTGAGAGCAGGCTGGCTGTTTTGTACTTCTTTGTCCTGCAGACTTGGAGAACAAAATCATTGCTTTCTTTCCCTGCCTTCCACATTCATGGTTTCCTGGAAACTGCTCCCTGTCATTCCCAGAGAGAGATCCAAATGAAAGTATTTTAAGAAGAAAAGGGTGGAAATGAACCTTCTGGACATTCCCAATAAAGACACTTATCTCACAGTGCTTAAAAAAAGAGAAAAAAAAATACTTAAATGCCTATTAGGTTCGATCTTTAAATACATTTCAGAACTTAAAATGTCAGGACCCAGGAGAGTTAAAAAAAAATTCAGGTCAAAACCCAGAAAAGTTAAAGGTGTGTGTGCTTGGGAGGTTGGGGTGGATGTGAAGTGTTTCCTTTAGTTGAGCAGTATCTGAAGACAGGCCTCCCACCCACTCCATCCCTGGTTTATGCAGTGAGTTTATGCATGCGACCTGGAGGGCCCCTCAGGCAGTCTCTGCTCTTGCTGCGACCTGCCTCAACTCAGCTCTGCTCCTCCTGGATTTCGTCTCTCTGAAAACAAGGCTGACTCCCAACACCCTTGCTGCTGATCATCACTCCACTAGACACCTTTCAGGAGGCAGAGCATGTGAAGTAGCGTAGCACAGAGCACCAAGGAAAACATAATCATGGCCGCTTCATGCTTCTCTCTTTTCTCCCTTGAGTTCTATTTCTGCCAGCCATCTCATCTTTGCCATCGACTTCAACAATAACCAAATCTCTCTGTTGTTCTGTCACTCCTGGATCCCAGCATGACCGCTGAGGACCACCTGAATCTATCACTGTGACTTCTATGCATTCTTCCCCAAAGATGAGGACTCCTGGCCCCCAGCGTGCCCCCGAGGGCCACCTGAATCCATCTCTTCGATCCCAGAGCATCCTTCCCCAAAGGGGAGCACTCCTGTGCACAGCTGTGGCTCCTGATCCCCATTGTCCTTCTCCCTTCTTCTGGCAAATGGTTCTATCACAACTTTTTTCTTCTTTTGAGGAGCTATCCCATCCATCCCTTCTCCTGGAGCCACCAATCTCAGGAGGGATAGACACATGCGCCAGCAAGGTCAATTGTATTTCCTTTCCCAGGGAGAGAGATTCTCATGTGAACTGGTCAAAATCCTAGGGTTTGCCCTGGTGTCTGCCCCTTCAGTCATCCACTCCTGGAACCTTGAGCCCAGAAGCCCATTGCTCCAGTCCTTGTTCTTGTCTGTTGCTCTGCATTTTCTTTAGAGGTATCGGTATTCAAATTTCTTTTATAGCTAAAATGATTTGGGTTTTTGTTTGCTGGGAAACAAAGAACATTAAGGGATGAACACATCTACCAAGGTATTACTGAAATGCATGTTTTCCCACATCTCTGCTTATATCTACCAAATAAACTTTAATTATCTCCTTCAAATAAATGCTTTCTGTGAGAAACACAGACATGGAGCTGTGTGATGAATCCATGTCCCCAGCATGGTTCTGTGTCTACCTCAAAGAAACAAAGGATGTCGGAAATGAAAGAAGCAGCCAGCACATACAGACACACACAGTAACACACAGTAGCAAGCCACACTGTGCCTCAGCTCAGGGAGAGGCATGTGGCTGGTTAACTTTCAGTGCTAAGCTCCTGTGGCACCTGCCAAGTCCTTCCCTAGCACATGCCTGGGGCTACACCCCAGCTGCTGTCCCCAACACACTTCAACTTCAATTGACTTGGTGAGGATTCCATCCCTGGCGTATTTCTAGTTTCTCCAACTGTCCGAGCCTCAGCTTAGTCTGGCCTAAATGGTGGCCTCATGCTGGTTTGTCTGGTTCAGCCCACCTGTCACATGGTTGTCAAGTCTGCCCCACCCTGAAACTCCATAAAATAATGTACATTTCATACTAGAAAAGACTTAAAAGATCACAGAGGTTTGAAAATTGCATTTTTTTTGCAAATTTCTTCCCCAAATGTCTTTGCAGATGCCTAAGGAGCTCTTGGAATAGCAGGAGCTCCAAGGACCGAAACTCGAACAGGGTCCTTTTCAGCCTCCTGCCTTAGCACGTGAGGAAACTGAGAGCAGCAGAAAGACTGGGGTGGATGGTAGAAGAAAAGTCAAAGCTTTCTTTTTTCCAAGCTATTCTTATTTCAGTTTTCATTACTTTAAGAATAATTTATTGGCCTGTGAAGGCTTTCCATATATTCTTAACATTCAAGTTCAGCATTTTGCAAAAATTGAACCCAGCAAAACTAGGACAAGTGAATTAGACTGGTCAGGGAAGGGAAACCAGGCAGGTGCTTTTAGCGGTCCTCTCTGAGGTCAAATCTGAGAAGACTGGAAAGTTAAGAAGGGAAGGAAGAACAGGAAATAGATGGTGTAGCACTTCTGCAGCAGTGGGGGACAGAAATAAAACTCCCCAGTGGGATGGCACATGGGGAGAACTCTGGAGGAGACTAAGCCAGCACATTAGAGATTTCTGGAATGTTGAGAGTTGGGGGTAGCACGAGACTGAGATGCAGAGCCGAGGGCTGAAGAGGAGGGACGGGGTCAGAGTCTGAGGGTCTGCGGAGCACTCTGCAGTACCTGCCTGTCATGTTGGGTATTGGCTCCCAATTTAACTTCACCCCAAAGTTTCTGATTTGGAGGACTGGGGTGGGGCCTAAGAATTGGCATTTCTTTTTCTTTCTTTCTTTTTTTTTTGAGGTGGGGCCTTATTCCATCACCCAGGCTGGAGTGCAGTGCAGGGGCATGCTCACGGCTACCTCAGTGTCGACCTGCTGGGCTCCGGCGATCGTTCCGCCTCAGTCTTCCAAGTAACCAGAAATACAGGCGTGCGCTACCACACCTGGCTAGTTTTTGATTTATTGTAGAGACGAGGTCTCGCCCAGTTGCCCGGGCTGGTCTCAAACCCATGGGCTCAGGCAATACACTTGCCTTGGCCTCTCAAAGTGCTGGAATGACAGGCTGAGCCACTGAGCCCGGCCAGAATTTGCATTTCTCAGAACAAGGTCTGAGGTCACGTGGATGCTGTTGACCTTGCTTGAAAACCTATGACTTCATAAAATTCATGGTTACATATTCATTATGATTCTTGCAGTACACATACAGAAAGAACATTGTTATGTTTTTCACATATTCCCCAAATTCTGACAATATTTCATGAAATTTATTTACTTCAGAAATTTCTCACCAAAAATGTACTGGGATCAACAATAAAAGGTGAGGTTATTATTTTAATCATACTTCTATTTCTACATTCTATTGAATTTCAGGCCTCAAAGAGGTGCAGAAAAAATGCACACCAATATCTACTCACAAATATAAATTTCCTTGAAAACCTAATAAAAAGTAATTGGACTTGAGCTATAAAAAGAAGAGATGCAAGAAGATATAAGTGCAAAAAGTTTCAAGTACAAGCTGTCTCTGACATATCCCGTCCCAGTTTATAGGCATGCCCCATAGGCAGCGATCTTGTTTCTGTAACCAGGAATCAGAGCAGAGAGGGAGAATGGTGCAGACATTTCAACCTGCTCCTTTGAGGCTGTCCACTACCCTTGTTCAACCCACTTTGCTCTGTTGGCTGCCAGGGCTTCCCAGCTTCCTTCCCCCTCCTCCCTTTGTGTTATCTGAGAGACCCCTGTGGGTCTTCCACTGCCCACTCCCCTCAGTGGAACGGAAGGAGGTGGAGGTGGGCAGAGGGTCTCCTGGGATGGGGGCAAGTGATGAGAAGGGCGAGGAGAGGGCAGGCTCCTCGTCCTGCTCTTCTGG
Source organism: Tarsius wallacei (assembly GCA_963574415.1). Lineage (NCBI taxonomy): Eukaryota > Metazoa > Chordata > Mammalia > Primates > Tarsiidae > Tarsius > Tarsius wallacei. Next base: position 6,027 of record CAUYQG010131470.1, read on the forward strand.
CTGTGCGGAGAAGAGGAGAGGACAGGGACCTTGATCACCTAGGCATCTTCCCTAAGCTCTCAGCTTTCCCAGGGCGCTCTTGCCTACTGCACCAGGACCAACGATGAAACCTGCAGCTTGTGGGGATGGAGACTCTCCATGACATTGGTGGACCTAGAGCCAAGTTTTTGGTGTTGACGGGTTTTTGGATAGACTCAGCACTGGCTGTCTGTTAGAATCTCCTGAGATGCTTTAATAAGTTGTTTAGTTCCAGCCCCAGACATTCTAATTTAATTGATCTGGGGTAAATGAGACATGTTTTTATTTTATTTTTTGTTGTTGTTGTTTGCTTTTTTTAAGAGGTGGGGTCTCACTATGTTGCCGGAGTATAGTGAAGAATCACAGGTGTGATTATAGCTTACTGCAGTCTCAAACTACTGGGTTCAAGTGATCCTCCTGCCTCAGCCTCCTGAGCAGCTGGGACTACAGGTGCTTTTGTTGTTGTTAACTCAACAGATAATTCCAGTAAGCAGTTGAGAACTACTGCTAGCTCTTTAGTATGGTCCCTGGAACAGCAGCATCAGCATCACCTGGGAAGCTGGTAGACATGCCAGTTCTGGGGCTCATCAGAACCAGAAACTGAGGCAGAAATTTTAGGGGCTATGGCCAGTCTTCTGCGGCCATCTACATTTTTTACAGACTTCCCAGGAGACTGTGGTGTGTGTTGTTGGAACCGCTGATTAGATCAATGAAAAGGCCATGTGGAGCGAGAGCATCATGAAATCTAAGGAGATGTCAGAATAAATAGACAAGAACCTTTTTGAAAGAAAGAGAAAAAAAGAACAGCACTCTTGACGCTAACATTCCCTTGTCTGCTTCACATAGAACCTCTGTGTGGCTCTTTTATTGTCAATAGTGACACCTTCAAAGGGACGAGGCTGCTGGAGCTTAGGCAGGGAGGGTCCAGGCGTGGGGAGCCTGCCAGCTACATGCGCACGCATCAGGATTCCCATGCCTGTTGTAGCCCAGGACAAGGCACCATGGAGTGTGGGACTGTCACATTTTTGTTGACTTGAAAGGAGAATCATCTGGATACCTTGCTTGAATGTGGATTGCCCCACCCTCCTCCTGGGGATTCAGGACCAGCAACTGGGTGATATAAAATCCCTGAAGAGGATGAGGGTTAGAGTCAAAGTATCCGGAAGAGTCAGAAGAGAAAACTACTATGAAGAGAATAAAGGGAACTTCTCAGGTCAGGGAATCCCTCCTCATTCTGACCTTGTGGATATCTGGAGGGCAGTAGGAAAGCGCTACCTCATCTGGAAGCATGTCATGTTACCTCCTGCTTTTGGAATCACCTTAGGAATTCTGAAAATTGACCTTCCACATGACCCACAATCCCCCCACTGGGACTATACCAAGAAGAATTCAAATCACTCTATAAAAAAGATACCTGCACACATATGTTTATTGCAGCATTGTTCACAATAGCAAGAACATGGAACCAACCGTGCTGCCCATCAAAAGAGGACTCGATAAAAAAATGTGGTACCTATACACGATGGAATATTACATAGCCATAAAGAAGAACAAAATCATGAACTTCACAGCAACCTGTATGGGATTAGAGTCTATACCACTGAGTGATCTTTCACAGAAACAAAGAACTGAGTATCACATGTTCTCACTCATAAGTGGACAACCATTGTAATACTACAGGAAAATGATTGACAGTAGTGGGAAACCGCAGGGGTGTGGGAGGGCGGGGAGGTGGGACTGGCCGTAGTGGGAATCCGCCTGGGGAAGCGGGGGCACACCTCATCAACGAGGGTACCAGCACAGTGAATATTTGTATACCTAACCCTGAATTGTACCCCACAATTTTAAAATTAAAAATTAAAAAAAAAAGAATCACCTTTGGGAGTGTCCACCTCCTTGGCCACTGAAAGACGTTTACATCTTCAAACGCAGCGGTGCTCAAACTCTCGCCTGCATCAGCAACACCTGGAGGGCCAGTTCAGAGCTTGCTGGGCTCCCTTGGAGCTTTCCACTCCAGCTGGTCTTGAGTTGGAGCCTGAGGACTGTGCTCTCCACAGGCTCCCAGGGGATTCGGAGCTGCTGGTCAGAGAACTGCAAGCTACTGTCCTGACCTGTCTTTGGGCATCCTTCCTCAATCCATCAGTGCTGCTGTGGCCCACTACTGGTGGGTCCTATGGATTTTCACTTTTGGAAGTATCAGTGGCTCCTCCTACAGGTTGTCCATGGATATATTTTGAGAAATATCATGACAGGTGTGAGCTATAAAAGGCAGCCAGGGATGGGAAGTCATGACAAAAGAGAAAAGTGTCTTCAGCGCTCACTCAACATGGTGAGCTTAATAGATGGAGCGGCAGAAGGGACAGAAAAAGTCGTGACACGAGCCACTCCCGAGCTCCATCCACTCATGTCTCTCCTAGCCAGCGCTCCTGGTTCTCACCTATTACCACTGCTCACTCCCTGCAGATCCAGCTGCCCCATCTTCAGCCGGCCCCCAGCCCTGGTCCTCAGATGCCCTGGAGTCTCTCTTTCCTCTCAATTCCCCCCTCCCTTGGAGGAGGGGATGACGTGACATCAGCCTGTTCCCCAGTGGTGTGCCCAGGCCCCGAGAGAGGGGGCTCCCAAAACAGAGTCTGCAGAGCATGGCCGACCTCTAGTGACTCCGGTTCCCAAGACTTGGGGGCAGGGGAAAAGGTATTTAAAGAAAGAGTAAGACAATCTTTGCCCCGAGGAAGTCCTTGCGGGAATCCTCATGTAACCGTTTGACTGTAAAATATGTTTGTAGGAACAGGCATATCTACGAACTGGGGGATAGTAGAGGTGTGGACTACCAGTTTCCGCTGAGGATCTTGGGTCTCCTTGAGACCTGGTACTGTTTCCTGTTCAGTGTTTCCCCCCTATGAGAAGCTGGTGTTAGCTTAGCTTTCTAGGAATACACTAAGGCCCTGGGAAAGATGGAGAAGGCAAGGCAGAGTCCTCCAGGAGCAGAGATTGGGTGCAGAGTTGAGGGCAGCTTCCAGTTCAAGAACAGGCATTCCTGGATGGCTGAGCATGTGAAAACACCATCTTATTTAGTATTTAAACAATTTTGTTAGACAGATAATATTACTGACCTCCTTTAATATATAAGATTACAGGATGCCTAGTGAGGTGAAATGATTAGTCTAAAGTTGTATAGCAAATCCGTCTCAGAGCTGGGACTCAAATGCATACACTTAGCTCTTTTGCCACAGTGTTGCCATATCTGTCACCCAACAAGGTGCAGCTCCTGGGGAGTGGGTCCTCATCTCACTTATCCTTATCCATAGTGGTTTCTTTCCCCTCCGGGGCACTGTGGCTCCCAGGGCTGCCTGTCCAATATGGTGGTCACTCACCACAGTGGCTCCTGAGCACTTGAAATGTGGCCAGTCCTAATTGAGCTCTACCGTGAGCATGAAATACACACTGGATTCAGATGCAGTTAAAAAACAAAGATCATCACTATGTTTTAAAACATGTATTACGTGCTGGAATTATAGCATTTTAGACATATTTGTACGAAAATATCCTACTAAAATCAATTTGACCAGTTCCTTTTTAACTTTTTAAAATGTGGGTCCTGGAATATGACATATGTGGCTCACATTGTGTTTTTATTGAATGGCATGATTCTAAGAGTAGTTGTTCAAAACAGGATTATCAGAGAATGACTCAAATGTGCGACCAGTCCATTTGAATGTGGTGTCTGCTTGAGAATTTGAGTTACAAGACTGCAAACCATCGAGCTGAGAAAAATAGAACTGAGGTGAGAAAAAGAGAGGCCAGACATGGAAAGAATGTGTGATATTGATGTAGGAAGAGGGGGTGGCAGCTGGGAATTGGTCCTCCTGTTCTGTGACATGCCCAGTGACCCAGTGAGTCACAGGGGACCCGGCTGTGAGTGATAGACCGGTGGAGGTGCAGTTCACAGCCTGCTTCTCAGGATGACAGATGCCAGTCCCTGCAAGGTGACAGGCACCCCGTGTCTCACTTCTAACGCTCCCTTTCCCAGCTTTATGGTCAATGTGGTCTCTACGGCACTCATGCTACGTCATGATGAGGCTGGCTTATCCTTCCCCAAAAAGGCGAGGCCAATTTAGAAAGAAAGCTCCCTGAAAATACTGGGAAACTGGGTGCAACCCGTAAGTCCAAACTTAATCAATTCACCTGGCAGGCATCCTGCAGTAAGAATCTCAAACTCCCCTGGTCTAGTTATATTTCTGGGAAATTGGCGATAGCTCGTTCCTACTACGTGCAACACTGAGATGGAACTTATGGAACCTACACAGGCAGCACTGAGTTCTCTCTCAAACTCGGAGGGACGTCAAATATATTCTGTCAAATAATAAAAAAATGTTTCTGCATGGCCAGGCAGCTTAGAGAAATGTTTACCGGCCCTTGGAAATGTCAGCAGCCACTCCACTGCTTCCCACAGTCTAAACAATAATATGTCAGAAGGCTTTTTACCTCTGAACTGGAAGCAAGAACCGCTCAGGGCTGAAATTTTGGCTTTTGTGTTTTTCTTTACTCTGATCACATTTCTTTATGCTGAGAGCACAGGCTTGCAGTCACTTGCCTAACTAAGTAGTTTTACTCAGAGGTAGGGAGTACTATGGGATCTGAGAAGTGAGACTAGAACACACAATCTTCAATTGGAAGCATGTTGACAGTTGCTTGGGGTGAGGATGAGGGATGAGAACTGAGACAGTTACTGACTGTTCCTCATTCACTGCAGCCTTGGAAAGGGGCCCTTTACTTGGGTCATCCTGAATCTCACACAGACTTAGGTAAGTGCTATTATCTCCTTGACAAATCAGGAGATTCACATTCTGTTCTTGACGTAACTTATCAAGGCTGTCCCTTGCATGAAGGTCTTGCTTGAGCTCACAGCTCACTTCACTCCAGGATGCATGCTGACACCTCCATCGTGCTGCTGAGCCCTGGGAAACAGAGGAGGAGCAGACATGCCCCATTCCAATGACTGACACAGGGGCCAGGTTGGGGGCACACCTGTAGGAAGCACCTGTTCTAGATCCACTGGGACTGTGGGATTTAAGTGAACCAGAGAAGACAGGCCAGGCTGAAGATGCAAACATATACTTTTTATCATTATTATTATTATTTTGAGAAAGCAGGATTTATTGAGAGAACAGAAAAGCTCCAACAGTGGGAGGGGACCTGAGGGAGTTGCCCTATACTTTTTAATTATATGCTCAACAAACTGAAGGCTTTGTGAGCTTAATATGGCCTAGAAAGCTCTGGTTTGCTTAGAATTTGACCGTAACATGATCTTGGAGTCTGAATCCAAGACCTGCTCCAGGGAAGCAGGCATGCAAGGGAAGAAACCCCTGGTCATTTCATATTACTCCAAGCCCATTGTCAGTGAGTGTGCTCAAGTGGGGATGATTCTGGCCATGCCTGCTTCAGAAAGATGCTGTATTTCAGGCAGGCTCCCTGTCTCAATTTTCCCTTCCTATCATTCCAAACTCTGAACAGGTTGGGCAAGTTCCTGGTGTCACAGAACACTTACTGAGCAGTCACTGCATTCCTAGCCCTAACCCCATGCCACAGATACTGTGAACTTCCGGACTGCAGCCCATTCTCATAACCGAGAGCCATATCAGGGAGGTGAACTTGTTCTTCCCTCATCCCAGTCTTGCTAGGAAAGTAAACTGAGGCATAATCTCATGGAGATTGCCATTCTGTGTGAGTCCAGATTCTTTCTCACAAAGAAGAAAAAGAAAAGGATGGCACAAAGGCCCTGTCCCTGCACTTGTGACAAGTGTCTGTGGAGACAGAATCAGCTGAGATGACAAGATCCTAGTAGGCTGAACAATGGCACGCCTAACTACAGAAGTAGGGTAATGCAAACACAGACAACTCCCAGCTACTTAGAATACATTCGAAAGTGAGTGGCATTCCTTCTGAAAAATGTGAAGTCTCTGATGGGTTGCTAGAATTCTGAGTCAAAGTGGACCCTATAAATCAGTGACCAGGGTAATTTTCTCCAGGTATTTTTCTCCTGCTCTTGCACAGTTTAATGGGAAGAACATGGACATTTTCTAGGGCCTCATTAAGGCAGCAAAGTCACTCCGAGAACATCCTTTCCACAAGGAATGGGGGTGCTTTACAGATTTGCCTCTCGTCCCTTTGTTCGGAAAGTCTCTCTGATGAACTTGGATAATGCCACTGCTCGGACTGATGACATCCAAAGGAGGAAGAGCTGTCCTGTGTGACTGACAAAATCTAAGGAGGGAGAACAACCAAGATGTTCACCACAGGGGACTGGCTGCATCATCTAAGGTACAATATACATACATTCATGTTGACACTGGTGGCCACTGGGAGGAGGACATGTTGATTGGAGCTCAAGAGAGATTTACGTTCTGCTACATGTTCTTAATTTTGAATTCTTTACCATGAAGCACCTGCAGAAAAGGAAATAGAATGTCTGTCCTTGCTTCCCGTAAGCTATGCACTTGCTGGCTGGTTCTTCCTTGGAAGGTAGGGGGTGGAGGAAGCAGGGGAAAGTGGTAGAATTGATGTCAGGTCGTTCCTATATGGCTTGGATTACGAGGAGGGAAACTCAAACCTTCTTTAATCTCCCGCTGAACCAGAGGATGTAATTTAGGGTAATAATTAGCAGAATTGGTTCATTGAATTTGAATACTGTTAAAATGCCACTATTATAAAATTAAACTTTGTATACTCAAGACTTCATATAGGAGCCTCGATTCTCAATCTCATTTGGAAGCAAATTTATCCAGATTGATCAAATCATTTTGACAGCCCATTGCATTAATTCCATTTAGTATTTGACCAGGGAGGGAATTATTCAAATATGAGATAATACAGAAAAGGGAGCTGGAAGTGAGATTCAGCATGAATAAAGTACAATGCCAAATATACTCATGGACAATGAGAGCTGATTGTTCATGGACAAAGTGCTCAAAATAGAACTGTGGCCTGTATCTTTTTTTCTTTGCTAAATAAAGTTAATTTTTTCCATTTGTTCTGGGTTTAAGAGAGCAAATTGCTTTTCCTATAACCTTTGCATGGAATACTTCCAATATCCACTGACCACTTAAAATTTCTTAGCGTATTAATATATTATGTGACTCCCTACTGGATCCAGAGAGCAGTTAGTGGCAAATGGCATTTTCAAAAACTGGCCAAGACAGTATATCTCTGGTCCTAATTGCTCTTCCAGAACCTTGTCCCTCCCCATTTTTTTTTTAACTTGAGTGAGTCTGTTTCAGTTTTTTTTGTTTGTTTCTCTTTTTTTTGAGTTGGAGTCTCACTCTGTAGCCCAGACCAGAGTACACCGGCCACCGCAGCCTCGATCTGCTAGGCTCCAGCGATCCTTCCACCTCAGCCTTCCAAGTAGCCGGAACTACAGGTGCGCGCTACCATGCCCGGCTAATTTTTTGATTTATTGTAGAGATGAGGTCTCGCCAAGTTGCCCAGGTGGGTCTCAAACCCGCGGCTCAGGCAATCCACTCACCTCAGCCTCCAAAGGCGTGGGATTACAGGCTGAGCCACCGAGCCCAGCTTTTTTTTTTTTTTTTTTTTTAACTTGAGTGAGCTTGTGACATTCTAACCAATAATGTGACAGGAGATGTACAGTGACTGCTGAGGCCAAGTCAAATGAGGGTGCAATTTCTCCTGTCTCTCTGTCTTCCTCTATCTCCCTGTCTCTGTCTCACTTTCTTTTTATCTATCAGTTCTACCCTCCCTCTGTCTTTCTCTATGTCTCTTTTGAACTCCTCACCCTAGGAATCTGGCATCCATGCTGTGATCAAGCCAAGA
>CAUYQG010131472.1:0-38542 GCA_963574415.1 Tarsius wallacei
AGATCTTGGTTTCTTGCTCTGCCAGAGGGAGCTCAATATGAATCCCGGTTTCAAGCTGATGCCAATTTGAGGTATATACATCTCGCCATCATCAATAACTTAAAACAACAGATGCTAGAGAGGATGTGGGGAAAAGGGAACACTTCTACTCTGTTGGTGGGAGTGTAAACTACTACAGCCTCTGTGGAAAACAGTTTGATGAGTCCTAAAAGATCTAAAAATCAACTGTCCATACAACCCTGCAGTCCCCTTGCTGGGAATATATCCAGAGGAACCCACATCACTCTATGAAAAAGACACCTGCACACACATGTTTGTTGCAGAATTGTTCACAATAGCAAAAACATAGAACCAACCGTGCTGCCCATCAGAAGAGGACTGGATTAAAAAAATGTGGTACATATACATAATGGAATATTATGCAGCCATAAAGAAGGACAAAATTATAAACTTCACAGCAACCGGGATAGACTTAGAATCTATAATACTGAGTGACCCACCACAGAAACAAAGAACTGAGTACATGTTCTCACTTATTAGTGGACCTTGAACAATTATTGTAATACTATAAGAAAACGATTGGCAGTAGTAGGAAACTGCCAAGGGGGGGCGGTGGTAGGATGGGCAGTAGTGGGAATCTGCCAGGAGAGGTGGGGCACACCTCATCAACAAGTACCTGCATAATGGACCTTTATATACCTAACCCTGAATGGTACCCCACATCTTTAAAATAAAAAAAATTAAAAAAGAAGTATACATATCTCAAGTGTCTAGTATATGTATTATGTCTATCAGCCAGGATGCTTTGGGCTGCAAGTAGCAAGGCCCATGACAAAATAGAGTAAACTCTAAAGGAAAGTTATTATTTCACAAAACAACAATGCTAGAAGGAGAACAGGTCCAGAGTTCATTAATTCATATTGATAGCACCAAAGACTCAGATCCTCTCTGCTTGACCATTCTTGATTTTTTTTTCTTTTTTTTGAGATGGTGTTTTGCTGTTACCTAAGCTGGAGTATAGTGGCACAATCATACCTCAAACTCCTAGACCCAAGTAATGCTCTCACTTCAGCCTTCCAAAGTACTGGTATTACAAGTGTGAGCCACCAGCCCATGCTCGGCCATTCTTAGCATCTGACTTGTCCTCTTTGCCTGGCTCCTGAATGGTCCCCGGTGGATGCCCCAACAACAGGCATCACATGCAGGTGATGCAACAGCAGAAGGAGTCAGTTTATTATGTTCTCTTTCCTTTTATCAGCAGGAAAAAAAATCTTTTCCAGAAGCCCAATCTAAGGATTACCCTCGTTTTGTCAGCCAGAACAATGCCAATTGACCAGTCACTGGCATGAAAATTGGAATCTCCCTTATTTGATGAAACAGATCAAGGTTGATCTCCCTTGAAGGGCCCAGCTTCCTCAAAATACATGGGTGTTATTAAGAAAAAAGGGGGGTGGCTTTGGGGAGACAACAGACTACCTGTTAAAGCATGATGTGAGAGGTGCCGTACCCAAAGCCGGGCCCATGGATGAGTGTTTGGAGCTGCCCCTCACTACCATGACTCATCTCTCGTTTTCATTCTTTGTTTAATGACTCCACTGCATGTCCTGCCTAGGCTCACCAATGCCTATTTGTCTTCTCTTTCTGGGCATATAGTCAGACATTTCCTAGCCTTCCTGCAGTCAGATAGAGCCGCGTGACTCTGTTCTGGCCAACAGAATGTGGGCAGAAGTGATGCCCACACCACTTCCAGACCTGGCAGAGAAGATTCCCTATGCACAGTTCTTTCTCTTTCTTCTTCTGGGAGGACATGGAGGCTACACATTGGAGTATAGTGGCACAAGACGGAATGAACCTGGATCTCAGAGTCATTAGAGGAGAGCCATTGAGGAGAACCACTCACTGGGATCCGACTGTGGCATGGGTAAGCCATCAGCTTTCATTATACACTTTGCAGTTATCAGAGAATTCATACTACCTGGACTAAAGTACCCACCCATGTCATCTTCCTTGGGCTTTGTGCTTTGAGCGTATGGGCTGCCAACCTGGTGTGCAGGTCTTGTGCTACCAAAGACGATTATCCAAACATGCACCCGATTTTTGGATCCTCTCCCTGAAATCTCTTTCATGTCAGCTTACTAAAGCACATCCAGTGACAGGGAACTCACTATTCTAGCAAAAGATAAATTCCAGTAAGAGATGGCATATAGACTAAGGCTGGCAACCAGATTTCTGTTCATGTGCTAAATCTCCCTACTTGGTAGTTGTTGTCTAAAATACTATACGGAAGAGGATTCTGAGACTGACTCCGGGTGATATAGAAAATATCTCTACTATGAATGAATGATGCCTTCCAAGGCTCTGGAGGCAGAGGTCCTGGACTCATGTCTTTATATGGCATCTCTGGTCTGAGGACCACAAGCCATGGGGAGAAAATTCATAGGAAGGAAGTTTGCCATTAAATAACAGGACTCAGTTTGGGAGGCCGAGGCAAGAAAATTGCCTGAGTCCGCTGTTCAAGAACAGCCTGGGCAACTTGGCGAGATCTCATCTCTACAATAAAAATAAAAAAATTAGCTGAGCGTGGTAGTGCATGCCTATAGTTCCGACTACTTGGAAGGCTGAGGCAGAAGGATCGCCTGAGCCCAGCAGGTTGACGCTGGACTGACTGTGAGGGTGCCACTGTACTCCAGCCTGGGTGATGGAATGAGACTCCAACTCAAAAAAAATAAAAAATAAATAACAGGACTTGGGGGCATGAATTTGGGTATTACAATAACAACAGTTGCGGCAATAATGATGTCCTTTATTTAGTGAGAACTGTGCTGGTGCCTTATATATTTTGTCTCCTTGTCTTTTTCTGAGTCTATTTCGAAGATAAAGAAACAGGCTCCAGACGTATAAAGTAGCTTACAGACGATCATGTCGCTGATATAGTGGCAGATGCAGGTTTGGATAAGGTGGATCTGATTCAAAATCCACGTTCCTACCCAGAAGCCTACACTGCCCTTGGGACTGGGAGAAGACTGGTTATAGCAAGATTTTTGACCTCATTTTCTGTTGTGGGGGGCTGTATGGCACACTGTAGGACGTTAAGCAGCATCACCAGCTTCTACCCACTAGATGCCAGTAGCACACCTCCCTCCACACCCCATCATGGCGATCAAAAATGTCTCCAGAAACTGTTGAATGTTCCCATGGGGACTCTACTTGCCTCCAGTGGGCTAGAATAGCAAGCCCCCTGCTCTGGCATAATTCTAGTTCTGAACAGGCAGGGGACTTGGGAAGGGACTGGATGGAGAGCAAGAAGGCAAAGATAACGGGTCGGTTAGGGACTCCCAGGGAGCAAGGGCCACTCAAGGTAACCTGGGAGCCTTGGTCTCCAGAAGGCATAACAATGAAGAGGACCAGAGGCTGAGTCCTAGGCTGATGAGCTAAACCTCCTAGGTGTTTCCTGTTGAGGGCAGGACTGAGTAGGGCTGAGCTTGCAGAAGATCCCTAGGGTCTTAAATTGTAGGTAAAGGAAGGATGAGGGGGACTTAAGCCACATTAGTCATCCCGAATGCTCTTGAGAACCCGCTACTGTGGACACATCTGGCCATCAGTAGATACTGAAAGAGTGTTTCTTGAATGAATAATAAACAACCAGAACAAATAAAGGGGGATAAAAAAGGAGTTGCACTTATTTTTGAGTAAAATATGGCATAAAACAACACCCTGAATAGCCCCTAAACATGCTAGTGGCAGACACAAAGCAGCACATTGTAGGCATTTGTTCAACACACCAGTGTCAGGGTGAGCTGAAAAGGAGTGTCCAGGCCAGGTGTGGTGGCTTAGTCTGTAATCCCAGCACTTTGGAAGGCCGAGGCAAGAGGATTGCCTGAGCCCAGGGATTTGAGACCAGCCTGGGCAACTTGGTGAGACCTCGTCTCTACAATAAATCACAAAAATTAGCTGGGCGTGATGGCATGTGTCTGTAGTTCCAGCTACTTGGAAGGCTGAGAAGGAAGGATTGCCAAAGCCCAGCAGGTTGAGACTGCAGTGGCCGTGAGCATGCCACTGTACTCCAGCGGGGTTGACAAGAGTGAGACTCTAACTCAGAAAAGAAAAGAAAAGAAAAGAAAAGAAAAGAAAAGAAAAGAAAAGGAGTGTCCCTTTTAATTAAAATTAATTATCACAACCTAAGGCATTCTCTCAAGGCCTCTTCTACTTTTAAATGGAAGTCTGTGTGAAAACAGATGTCCTCTGGGTTAACAGAAAGCAAATTGTTTTGAAAAAAATCATGAATGGCATTTGGCAAAAAAACCCACATAATTTCCATTGCAGGTAGCTGTGTTCAAGTGTTTCCATTTTCAGTACTTATTTTGCTTTCTCTCATTTCTAAAAGGTGAAGAGTGTCTTGATACACACGTTTAGGTAAAATATGTTTCAAAGGGCTTTGCAAATCCCAAGCCTCTAGAGGAACTGTGGTTAGAAAATACATCCCTGTCTTCATCAATTCTGGAAGACAAGCTTTGCCTGCAGGGTCACTGCCTTCTAGTTTAGATTGTGCTGAAAAGAGGCACAGAAATATTTAAACTACTTTACTACAAAGCTGACAAACATACCCACTCTCCAGTTTATGCTTTTATAACTTCTCACTCTTTCTCAGAAAACCAAGTACTACAATCACTTGAGGTTGCTTTTTAAAAATTAAAGCTTGCTTTGTTTTCTTCCTCTTATTTGCATTTCATCATAAACAGCTCCCAGATCCATGTTTTGTTTTGTTTTTTTCTGCCACCATTCAAGATATTTTGCTCTCAGTTATGTCCAACCAATGGCATCAAGCAGGAAGGGTGAGGGTGGAGGGGTGTGCTATTCCCATGTTGCCTGTTAATCTAATTACTAAGGTAGGGACTCCAGAAACGGAGCAGCCCACATAGAAAAGCTTTCCCCCCACCTGGTGGATTGTTTAGCCAAGCTTCTTAAATGTGCAGAGCTTTTTTTAAAAGGGAGAGGGGAGGCACGGGGAAAGAAATAAATCTTTTTTTTTGTAAGTTTCTATGCAGAGCAACGAAAAGAATGTAGTGGTTGTCAACATGAGTTTAGTACAAAAGGTATGGTTTCAAACGCAGGTTCATTTTGGCTGAGCTTCAGGCCACGCAAGCCCAGGGAGACCTGTACTGCTATTTGTTTTTTGTGTGTTTTAAAAAGATTTCATAAGACGTTAGGGGAGGGCGATGAAGCGGAGGGGGCGTCCCAGGGGGATGACGTCTATTAAGGGTGGATACTTCAGGGATGTCCCTTCCAGAGGCTCTTAGTGACTGATTGTGTGAAAGGGTAGCTTTGAATGAACGGCCCCAGCCAGGCTTGATTTTGAACTGGTTTTTTAGTCCTCGGTTCCTACAAACAAAATAAAATACCTTGTCGAATAGAGCCCATTGAAGGCGGATGATGGGTTAGGAGTGGGGGTGAGAGATGGCAGCGTGGGCGCTTGTTTATCGAGGAGGAGTTGTCCGTTGTTCCTGGAGCCGGTGAAAGGAAAGACGCCAGAATCTGATGGCTGGGGTAGCATTGATGTGAGGTAACGGGGTAATCGGATTGAAAGGGAGCCATAGTATTTATGTCAGTTCACATTTCGTCAAAGGAATAATATGAGGTGCTACCTAGCTGAGGCTTTGGCCTGGGGGTTCAGTTAGCAAGCATCCAGGCCTCATTGGATTCAAATATAAATTAATTCTCACAGGAGCATTGCCTGATTAATCTATTTGCATAAGAGTAGAAAAACTGCAGAGTGGTTACTTCTTTTTTCTTCTGCAGGGATTTGGACAAGAAAAGGTTTAAATTCATTTGAAAGAAGAGTGTGTGAGAAGTCAGAGAAGCAAGAGCCTGCTCTGGGGCTCCCAGAGCTGTTTTCTGGACTGAGAAGGATTGGGCTTGAGGGAAGTCCTGTTCACTCAAAAAGTTTAACTCTTCCCAGGAAAAATCACCTTCTTCTGAGGCACTGTGTCTGGTTCAGAGGCAGAGCATGGCATCTGCCCTGCACGAAATAACCCCCTTGGTTCAGGTTCCCATCAAAGGGCATTGTAGTTTCAGAAATACAGAGGTCCAGTTCTGATTTACTCTGGCTCACTGGGTGTCTCTAAAAAGAATTCTGGGTCTGTTTGCTATTTCATTGAGAGAGAAAGTAATTGAGTTTATAAAACTCATGCCGTTCATGACCCGTTTTGACTCGGTGCGTTTATTCAATAGGTACCTGCCGAGTGCAGCCTGTTCCTACCGGTGTGTGATGGTGTGCATGCCAATGGAATCGGAGTCTTGCTATTTTAAGAAACCACATCATAAAAGCAGGATGGAAAAAAGAGGGCTGAGGGTTCATGGGTTTCAGATTTTCGCTATCAGAGTTATTTCTCCTATAAAAATTTCAAGAATAGAAAAGAAAATTTAAACATAGCTATAAACATGACTTAGCAAAGGCAGCTTTGATTACTTCCAGCCTTTGCCCAAGAATAAAGACCTTTCTTTTCATAGCACCATAGGCACCATCTTCAGTAGTTCTTATTCATTCTTCTTACTTTTATTTCCTCATCATTTACTGTGGCGATAAATAAAGCACCAAAGTCATTCTAATGAAGCTGCCACGTTGACTCAACATGCTTCTATTTCTACATGTTCCAGATGGAGATACATTTAAAACAATAGCAGGGCAAATCCTATTTTCTAACTGATTGCATGGTTAATTCAGAAGTTTATCTTGAGAACGGCCTGCTATAGAAGAAATGCCTCTGGTAAGAGCTTAACAAATGTAAATTTCGTGTTCCCTTCACTTGACTACCTCCAGGAGGACACTTAGAGAAAATGCCCTTGATGCACAGGGATATCAGGAAATAAGAGCCTAGTGCAGGAGTCCTATGTAGTCCCCCTGCTCTGGGAGTGCCCACCCAGCCTAGGACCCCCTTTCTCTGGGCTCTTTATTTCCCACCTATTAACTAGGGTGAGCCTCTGATAGCTTTTTTTTTTAACCCTTTCAGCAGTGATGTTAATTTCATGTTGAAAATAGCACCCACTTAACGCAAACCCTGTTCTCTAACTAGCAGGCCATAACGTACTCAATACTTCTTTTATATTTACTCTGAAAGAGGATCACCAACTTTTGGCTGGTGTAGTAATCCCAGCACTTTGGGACACTGAGGCGGGAGGATGGCTTGAAGCCAGGAGTTCAAGATCAGCCTGGCCAACACAGCAAGACCCTCCATCTCTAGTGAAAAGATTAAAAATGTTCTTTTTGTAAAGAGAATCACCAGCTTCTGTGAAAAAAAGAAGCTAGCTACTGAGAGAGAGAAGTTAACTCACTCTCATTCCTTCCAACATCTCATAGGCTATCAGGGATAAGAGACAAACACATTCCCACCCCCATGTGCAAATAAACCCCCAAACTGAGCATTAGTGGGAAGTCAGGATGGCTGAGGGCCAAAATGATTATGATGCTCAGATTGTGAAACAGATCAGATGAGAAGTCACTGGGGCCGAATGGCGTGCATGATCCCACCAACAGCAGCTTGCAGAGAATGGGAGGGGGGGTCATCCTGGGTGCTGTTCAGGCTGGCAGCATGGAACCTGGAATGCCCTGTTTGCTCATGCTGTGGGTGGACCTCGGCTGTGCCATTGCACTCGGTCATGGGTAACTGTGAGAGGTGTTGAACACAGGAATGAGTTCTGGGAACAACAAGGAGTCTCAGGGAAGGAAGTGAGGCTCATTCCACACGGCCCCAAGTAGAATTGGGACCTTGAGAGGAACGCTGATTTGGGTGAATACAAATGTGACTTTTTTTTTTTTGAGTTGGAGTCTCACTCTGTCGCCCAGGCTGGAGTGCAGTGGCATGCTCACGGCCACCCCAGTGTCAATCTGCTGGGCTCAGGCGATCTTTCTGCCTCAGCCTTCCAAGTAGCCAGAACTACA
This sequence comes from Tarsius wallacei, assembly GCA_963574415.1. Classification (NCBI taxonomy): domain Eukaryota; kingdom Metazoa; phylum Chordata; class Mammalia; order Primates; family Tarsiidae; genus Tarsius; species Tarsius wallacei. The sequence continues at coordinate 7,937 of CAUYQG010131472.1, forward strand.
GGCATGCGCTACCACGCCCAGCTAATTTTTTGATTTACTGTAGCGATGAGATCTCACCAAGTTGCCCAGGCTATTCTCAAACCTGTGGGCTCAGGCAATCCCCTCGGCCTCCCAAAGTTCTGAGATTACAGGCTTGAGCTACCTCACCCAGCCACATATGACTTTTTAAATGACTCAGTCACCAGTTTGTTTGTTTGAGACAAGGTCTCATTTTGTCACCACTGTTACCACTGGGGTGCAGTGGTACTATCATAGCTCACTGCAGCCTCAAACTCTGGGGCTCATGTGATCCTCCTGCCTCAGGAGTAGCTGGAACTACAGGCATGCCACCACCCACTCACCAGTTTATTTAGTCTCTACTTGAAACTCACCAGAGATTTCCCATCATCCTAATTCCTCCCTGTGGCTGACCAAACCCCCCTTATTCAGCTTCCTATCCTGTCCCCTCCTCATTCACTAAGCTCCAGCTGCCTTGGCCTCAGGTTCCTTGAACCAGCCAAGCTATTCTATGCCTCGGGGCTTATGCCAAGGTGTTTCTCAATCCTGGCTCCTTCCTACCCAACCTTGGGATACAGTTTTAAGATAGGGGTCTTAGTAGGCTTTACTCTCCAAATACATCTGCAGATCTGATCAGTTCTTCTCACCATCTACAATGCTACCTGCTGGTCCTCACCCCCATGACTGCAATAGTCTCTCTGCTTCTAACCTTGTGCTCAACACAGAAGCCAGAGGGATCCTTTTAAAATGCAAATCAGGTCTTGTCATATCTCTGCTCCAAACCCTCCAATGCTTCCAAGGAGAGCCCATAGGCCCTCTCCTACCTTGCTCTGCCTGCCTCAATGTCCTGTTATGTTTTAGTATTGCTCTCCTCCCTCTGTTTCTGCTCCAGACACCCTGGTCTCCTGTGGATTTGAACTTGGAAGGAGTACTCCTGTCTTAAGGTCTCTGCCTGGCTGTTCCTTCCGTCTGGAATGCTCACTTTCCAGATTTTCGCGTGGCTCGTCCCTCACATCTCCCAGGTCCGTGCCCCAAGTTCACCTTATTAGTGAGCCTCTCCCTGGCCACTCTACTTGAAAGAGAGCCCTCCACCCCCAACAGCCCCTAAGGTAAGGGCTTGAAAAGAGTTTGGCCCATTCAGAGGCTAGTGATGGTTCTGGTATGTCTGTGATACTGGGCTGAGATGGGGGATGTAGGTTATCACTTTGGATAAATTGGCTGCTGTCAAACTGTGGGACATGTTCAAAGTCAAACCAAATCCTTTGAAATTTAGCCTATAGGAAGCAAAGAACCTTTGGGAACTTCCAAGCCGAGGAGAGTCTTGATTTAGACAGGTTAATCAGTTGGTGGGAAACAAATCAGGCAAACAGGATGCCTACTGATAAAGACCACTGGCAAGTCTGGGGTCCTCACAGAAGTGTAGTCAGAGATTTCTGCCACAGGAATATATTTTATTCACAGCATGCCAGTTGTGCATCTGCTACGTGAAAGCTACTCAGGGACATGCAAAGAAAAAGACAAGGCCTCTGCTTCTCCAGAGACTACAACAGAGTGAGGATTCTGAGAAGAATCAGGGTTCCTGGTTAATGACTGAGTTTTCCATCTCAGGAAACATTCTCTGGGATTCTCTGAGCTTCCCTCTGTGCTGGGCACCATGGTCACCTTACCTGTACTTATATCCCACAAAGTGTGTTCCTCAGACATCTTACTGATGAAGATAAGTTGTTGTTTCTAAAGTAAAATTATTTTTCACCATTCATTATTCATATAAAAGAACCTGGGTCATCAGAGTCAGCCCTTCGGGGACTGATAGATTACTGATTTCCTCCCAGGCACACAGTATTCTCTGATTTGGATCTTACTTCCAGGTGATGTGGATGCCTACAACTAGGGTTTGTAGGAGAAAGAAGGTGACAGATGGAAAAACATCAGACCAAGGCTTAGTTCATGGTTCTAGCTGTTCCTTTAATTGGCTGTGAACTTGGGCAGTCACTTAACCCTTGTTCCCTGATTTTATCATCCATAAAGTGGAGAAAATTAATATCACATCTACCTTTCTCAAAGGGATATTGTTAGGGAGAAATTAGTAGATTTCAAAGGATTTAAAATACATTATAAATATAAATATTAGTTATCATTAGTGTTATCTCCCTACCACCATAACAACTGCTAAAATAACTAATATTATTACTACTGTTTTTGGTATTCTTACTCCATGAGTGTTTCTCTATTTCTCTTTTTCTTTTTCACCTAGAACTGAATAGTGAAGAAATATCAGGTCATGCCCCTATCCCTGGTGATTGACCCTTTTTCCCCCCTCATTTAGAGAAAGGTTTCTCTGCAGGTCACTTTTGTTTGATCCTTCAAAGCTTGTCATATTGTATACAAGTCACTTTGCATGGGGTGGTTATGGCCAAGTACTATGCGTTAACTAACCCAGCAGTTCTCAACAGGGGATCATCTTTTCCTTCCAGGGGACATTTGGCAATGTCTGGAGACATTTTTGGTTTCCTCAGATTGGGGTCATGGGGAGAGAATGTGTACAAGTCCATTTTGTATTGCGATAAAGAAATATTGAGGCTGGGCAATTTATAGCCAATCTGACCAGGGGGTCCATCAATCTTATTTATCCTTTTGTAAAACCAGCTTCTTATTTTGTGGGTCCTTTCTATGATTTTTTTGTCTTCTATATCCTGCAACTGTGACTTTATGTTAGCAATCTTGATTTTTCTACTGAAATTAGGATTTACTGAAGTTAGGTATGATGTTAAGCTGTTTACTTGTGATCTTTCTATTTTCTTGATGTGTGTGTGCAATGCTATGAATTTTCCTCTCAACACTGCTTTCATGGCATCCCAGTGATAAGATGCTTTTGCAAGTTTCCAGGAATCTTTTTATTTCTGTCTTGATTTCTGTGTTAACTCAGAAGTTGTTCAGCAGTCTACTGTTTAGTGTCCATGTTTTTGTGTGATTTGGGAGGATCTTGTTGGTGGTGATATTTATTTTTATTCTACTGTGATTTGAGAAGGTGCACGGTATTATTTCAATCTTTAGAAATTTGTTCACACTTGATTTATGTCTGAGGATGCAATCGAGCTTGGAGTATGCTCCATGTACTGATGAGTAGAATGTAGACTCTGTAGATGTTGGGTGGAGTATCTGAGGCTGGGCAATTTATCAAGAAAAGAGGTTTATTTGGTTCACCACTCTACATGGCATGGACATCTGCTTGGCTTCTGGAGAGGTCTTAGGAAGCTTTCCCTCATGGTGGAAGGTGAAGGGGGAATAGGCATGTCACGTGGTGAGAAGGCAAGTAAGAGAGCAAGAGATTGGGAAGGTCCCAGACTCTTTTTAACAACCAGATCCCACATGAACTCATTACTGTGGGGAGGGCACCAAGCCACTCATGAGGGATCCACCTCCATGACCCAAACACCTCCCACTAAGATGCTATTGGCCTCTAGCAGTAGAGGCCATGGCTGCTGCTAATCAATACCCAGGACAGCCCTCAAAAGATTGTCCTAAGTTTTGGTTCAAAATACCAGTAGTATCCAAGGTGAGAAACCCTGAACTAATCAAATGACTTATGTTTTCTTGTAAGTCTGTTTATTATATGGAGGCTTACTCTTGCTTTTTAATTTTTAATTTTGTTGAGAAATAACTTACATACATATAATGAAATGTGTAGATGTTAAGTGTTATATTTTGATTATTTTTAGCAAATGCAAACATCCATGTAACCCAGATTTCTATCACAATGTAGATTATTTCCAACGCTCTAGAAAGTTCTCTCATGCCCCTTCCCAGTTAGTTCCCACCTCATCCCCAAAGGTAATCACTGTCTGATTTTTTTGAACTATAGATTATACATGGGAGGAACCCCAAAATCCTCAGAATTTATTTATGAAAAATTGTGTATTTATTTTTACATGCTTAAGCCTCAGTCACCTTCAAAGTACTCTCTGTTAGATGTAATATACCTATCAAGATGCATTTTCCACTGTTCAAAACAGTTTCTGAACTCGTCAATTTTGATGCCTTTTAGGGCTTCTGCTATTTTTTGTTTCATCTCTTCCACATCGACAAAAATGTTTCCCTTTGAGGACTTTTTCCATCTGGGGAAACAAAAAAAAGTTGCTCGGGGCAAGATTGGATAAAGAGGGTGGAGTATGTTTTTTGGTCAAAAATTGCTGAACACTCAGCATGGTATGGGCAGGTGTGCTTGTAAATCATCCATCATGAAATGGAAAATATGTAGAAAGAATCTCCAAAAAAATTAACTGAAGCTGAATGCAGATTTCACGACAATGCTAGTTGGTACACAGATGCTGACGGGTTCCTAGAAGACCCACCTAGTGTTGAAAGCCTATACTACAAGAGATCACCCGTCAAAAGATAATTCCAGGGTTTTTTTTAGGGGGGGTCCCCTTCCTATATTTTGAATATTGTTTTTGAATGCTAAAAATCTCATAACCAGGGCATGGTAGTTGGTAGGATTAAATAGAGTAGAGAGAACTAGACCTTAGGAACAAGAGAGCTGGACCATAAGAATGAGGCCTGAGGGATATGATGGAAAAGTCACATGCAAACCACAGACAAGTAGATAGCTGGCTTCAGAGAGATGCCACCACAAATAGCTGACTGAGATGCTGTCTGGTGGGCAGGTGAGAGATGAAGGAGTGTCTGTGGCAAGGAGCAGGGCCCTGGCCATGGAAACAAAGGCCCAGGAGCTTGGAGAGAGCCATCAAAGACTCAGGCAGAGCTAGGCTGCATGAAGGGGGCATGAGAACTTGGCTGGTCGAGTGTATCAGTTACCTAGGGCTTCCATAAGAAATTACTACTACCTTGGTGGCTTAAAACTCTCACAGTTAAGAAGATCGGAAGCCCAAGCTCAAGGTATTGGAGGGCTGCGCTCCCCTTGGAGTCTAGAGAAGGAAAATGTGTTCTTTGCTTCTTCCACCTTCTGGTGGCTGCCAGCATCCCTTGGCTTCCTTGTCTTGTGGCCACATCACCTCAATCTCTGCCTCTGTCTCCACATTGCCTCCTCCTCTTCTGTCTGTTCTCCTCTGTATGTTTCTTACAAGGATTCTTGTCATTGGATGTAGGCCACCTGGATAATTCAGGATGATCTCATCTCAAGATCCTTAACTTAGTTACCTCTGCAAAAGCCTCTGATCAAATAAAGTGACAATCATAGATTCCAGGGATTTGATGTGGATATCTTTTGGAAGGCTATTTGTGGGTCTATCACAGGGAGCAAGTTGAGAGACAGAACTGGGTTGTAAAGTTAGAAGAGGGCCTTTGCAGAGCTGGCTGAAGTCAAGTTGATGGTCCTTTCTATTTCTCTAGTCTGAAGATGGGATTAATCCTGGGAAATAAGAGGCATTAATATTTACTGAACATGTGATACTACCAGGCACTGTGCTAAATGCCTCATCATTTTTTTTTTTTTTTTTTGAGTTGGAGTCTTACTCTGTCGCCCAGGCTGGAGTGCAGTGGCACGCTCATGGCCACCGCAGCCTCGACCTGCTGGGCTTTGGTGATCCTTCCACCTGAGCCTTCCAAGAAGCTGGAACTACAGGTGAGTGCTACCATGCCTAACTTTTTTTATTTTTTTTATTTTTTTTTTATTTTTTTGTAGAGACGAGATCTTGCCAAGTTTCCTGTGCTGGTCTTGAATCCCTGAGCTCAGGCGATCCTCTCACCTCAGCCTCCCAAAGTGCTGGGATCACAGACTTGAGCCACCGTGCCTGGCCAGTGCCTCATCATTAACTTTCTTTAACCCTAACAAAAACCCTATGAGGTAGTTATGCCTTGTCCCCTGCCCCAAATTAGTATTTTGAAAAAAATGTCAAATTAGAGAAAAGTTGAAAGAAAAGTACAGGGAGCACCAACATATTCTTTTCCTTGGATTCATTAATTGTTACCATTTTGGCTTTTCTGTTCTCTGTGTGCATATGTATACATTTGGGAAAGGATGACTGAACCATTTGAAGGTATGTTCCAGATATTATGACATCTCAACCTTAAATACATCAGCAACATCACCCGAATAGAAAAGTGAGAAGCACTCTTATTTGACAAACGAGAAAGTGGGATCCCAGCAATGTTAAGTAAATTCTTCCAGCTCAGAGCTAAAAGCACAAGGCCCATATTTGAGCATAAGGTTGTCCAACTCCCAAACTCATGCTCTTTCTACACTCCCATTTGTATGTGTTAATCATTCATTCAGCGATTTTGTTGGGACAGGGTAAGGGGGGGGGGGCCAATGAACTGGAAATACATTGATTGAGTAAAGCATGCAAGGAAGAAAGACAATAGACAGGTAAACAGACAAGTTACCATGATCATTTCAGGGTCTTGTGATGAACAATGACCCATGGGGAAGAGGGAGTATCAGAGACTGAGAGATCACAGGATAAACAGTACATGACCTCTGCCTTAGAGGAGACCGCAATGCGGCAGGAATCTTAGAGATGAGGAGTGGGACTCTTAGCAATAAGGAGACCTCCCTTCTGCCATTTCTCAAGAAGCTTCAGGAAGAGGTGCTTTACCAAAAGAGGGGATGAACCAAGAAAGAAGACATAGAGCTCTAGAAATAAGGAATCCAGTTCAGGAGAGAAGCAAAGACAAGTTCAAGACAGGGAATAGAGACGAGCAGGAAAATGGGAGGCTCCAGGAAAAGCAGAGCTGACAGCTACCTGCATTGAGCCAAAATTCATATATGACACTTGATGAGCACAGTAAGACAGACTTTACTTAAGGGAGAGCTATGGTGGTAGGTGTAGAAACCACTGAGATGAAATTTGCAGTGAGAAAGACGTGCTAAATTCTGAATACAGCATGGGCAAGTGGCAATTTATGGCTAAGAAGCAGGGTGGGGGCCAGTGAATAGGAAGTTACTAAGAGGAAACAGCAGAGATAAGGGCAGATTCTGGCTAAACCAGCCTAATAAGCTTCTTGCTCAAGGCAGGCCAAGATGATCAGGTATTAAGGGTTGACTAGTATGCTGGCTAAACTGACTTATCAGTATTCTTGCTGAAATTGGGCAATGCAGAGAACATGAAAGTAGGCCTACTTGAAGTTTGGGGGAAACTAAGTAGAGTTCGGTCAAAGAGAGAATTTTGTTGCCTGATGTATTTGATCATGTGGAAAAGGGGACAGTATTTAGATGCGTTTTTATAATTTTGATAGAGAGTTTTGGAACAACTAATGAGAGTTACACAGAAAGCTATGTAAACAAAAAAAGAAATGATCAGCTTCAAGAAAAATTAAAAATTAAACAATAAAGGAAATGTAACCGTAGTATAATACCAGCACAAAAATGAATAATATTTGCATATACTTACAGTAAACGTGTAATGGTTAGCTCACCAAAAATAGTGATATAATTAGTGTGGGACAATGGGTGAGAAGCACTGAACCAGTGGAGTAAATCTTCATGGTCCATTATAGAAGTCAATAGATAATGTCTAAAATGGACAAACCAATAAGCAAAACTATAAGCAAACTATTTAGAAATATAGCAGTAAATGCCAGAAGATATCATTTAAAAATATTTGAAAATAATTCCATCTGGGGAGCAGGATGAGGGGTGAGATAAGGGGAAGAGATGGCATTGATGTTCTTCTGTCTTAGTGAGTTTTGTGGTGTTGTGACAGCATGCGTGACACTGGGTAATTAATAAAGAGCTGAGATTTATTTCTTATAGTTTTAGGGACTGGGAAGTCCAAGGTCAAGGCCCAGGCATCTGATGAGGGCCTTCTTTCTTTGTTATCTCATGGCAGAGAGAGAGAGAAAGGTGGAGGGGAGGGACCCAATCTCATTCTGTTATTAGAAACTCACTCCCTGGGTTATGAATTTAATCCATTCATCCCCCATGGCCTAATCACCTCTTAATTGTCCTGCCTCTCAATAGGTTAGGTTTCTAACACTGAACTTTTTGCAATACGTTTAAACCATAGCATAAGCCCTGCAGCAGTATTTGACATTTTAAATTATGCACAATTATTTAAATTATATATGTATATATTACTTTAATATACAAAAAAATTAACAAAAATTAGTAAAAGAGTGGAAAGAGAAGAAGGAGGAGAGAGAGAAAGCATGAAGAATAGAGATTGCCTTTACTTTACCATTTGGAAAAAAAGAAGATAGATAGATTAGAATAAGCAAAGATACGAAAAACATGGCCTCAAGACAAGATTTGGACAGGAAAGGAACTTTAATCATTGAAAAAGTGAATAATCAGACCTTAAACTATATGAATTAAATGCCTAAAAAGAGGGCTCTGTATCCAACCAAAAAAATAAGAAATCAATAGTCTTTAATGTTAAAACCAGATTATCTGGAGTTGAATAAGATTTCAAAGTACCTCTTATCATAGGAGTTTGTAAGATTTAATGGCTCTTATGGGGATGGGGTAAAAGGGGAGTTGTTTAATTGGTGCAGAGTTTCAGAATCGTGAGACAAAAAATTCTAGAGGTCTGTTTGACAGCAATGTGAATATAATTAATACAACTGAACTGTGTACATAAGAATGGCTAAGATGGTAAATTCTGTGTGTTTTTTACCACACACACACAAAAGTTTGTTACATAAATAAATGAATAAATGAATGCAAAAAGATTAACTGATTCTAAAGTAATGTTTTATCTTGACAATATTTATGCTTTTTTTCATTCCTAAGTTTTGTAACAATTTCATTAAGTTATAAATATAGGAGAGCATAAATGAACTTCCAAATTAAACATTTAATCAATTTAGACATTCATTCAAGAATTTCCCAAACACCTCTTATTTTCAAGAATTTTCTTGGATTTAGAGATAAAAATATAAGTATGGTATCAACTTTGCCATTGAGAAGTACACAGCCTAAAGATGTTATTGAAAAGATTTCGGGGCAGGTGTGGTGGTTCAAGTCTGTAATCCCAGCACTTTGGGAGGCCAAATGAGAGGATTGCCTGAGTCCAGGGGTTCAAGACCAGCCTGGGCAACTTGGTGAGACTTCGTCTCTACAATAAATCAAAAAATTAACTGGGCATGGTGGCGTGTGTCTGTAGTTCCAGCTACTTGGAAGGCTGAGGTGAAAGGATTGCCTGAGCTCATCAGGTTGAGGCTGCAGTGGCCATGACTGTGCCACCTCACTCCATCTTAGGTGACAGAGTGAGACTCTGAATAAAAAAAAAAAAGAGAGATTTTGGTAAGTTCGGCCATAGGTTTATAGTGTTTATAATGATCCTGTATTTTTCTGGATTCTATTTGACTTGCTAAAACAATCCTCTTTATATTTTTTAAAACTTGAATTCTGGTTAATACTAAATTTGTTACATTGGCCTATATTTTTATTTCATTAATAATGTTCCATACATTTTCCAGACATTTCCCTAAACATACATAGTTAATTTCTGGTAAGTATTTCCTGAATCACTTGGTCATAAATACTCCTGAGTTTATTTGGGATAGAAGTATTGACTTGCTACTTTTACATTTTCACCTTTTGTCTACTTCCAGTTATTCTGAACTGAGTTTTACTATAGTGATATGGAAAGGGCTATTTCTTAAAGTCTCTTAAAAAAAAATTCCCTGTCTTTTGTTTTTGTCCTGAAATAGATTTTATGTAGACCCATGAAACCATTTTACATAGTCACTCCTGTGAAAATTTGTGTCACACATGGTAGATAATATTTTATTGAACAAATGAAAGATTGATGATTATTCTTAGTTGGGGTCATAATAGGACATAATGGGATTTGCAGTCTCAAATTGGTCAGTTAGAACATATATAGACTTAAACACAACCTGATGGGAATTATGTTACTCTCCATGCCCCTACCTTCAAGTCAGCACTAATTCTTTTAGCTGCCATTTGAGCTACTGCTGAATTATTTGCCTAATGGTGAATTTTAGAGAAACCCTCACTTATAATCCAGTCTCCTGTTTTCTTTGCTGTTGCTTCTAAGGCTTGAATCAGATCCTGAGAACCCCAAATTGGCATTATTTGAAGTTAAGACTTTTGGCTTCAAGCTTAGGATGTCAAGTGAGAGGAACAACCATTACAAAGACAGTTACAGGGTTTTTTTAAAAAAGGAATAAAAGAAGGGCATACAGAAGGAAAACACCAATTATTCTTTAGAGTATATTAAGTTTTAGATTCATGAATGTATAATTGAGTCATCCTAATGCAACCTGAGTCCTCTAAAAATGTTCCCATTACAATAGAATTCTCTATACATTTAGAAATGTTAGTACATGGATTGTGTTCATTTAACAAAGTTGGATTGAATTATACAGAAATACTTGGTCTAACTTATATATGATAATTTGATCATGCTATACAATGAGATAAAAATGTGGAAAATGTGGCTCAGATGAATTTGAGAAAATAAATAGAACAAATGGTTTGAATGTAATCATGGGAATGACTCCTGATCACCATACTCACTAGCACCATCTCTTCCCTGGGCTACTTCCACAGGCTCTACCTGGTTGCTCCCCATCCTCTTTGGCCCAAATAAAACCATTTTTCATTCTTCAATAGACAGAGGCATCTTTTAAAATTGTAGTTCTCTTGTCAATCTTTTATTTAAACATTTTTAATGACTTCCCAATGAACTTGGGAAAAAATTGAAATGTCTTAACCCGACCTGCAGATTTTCACATGTTTTGGCCTCTGGCAATCTCCCCAGCCTCAGCTTTTATCTCTTCCCCCCACACTCTTGCTGCATGGGATATAATCTAGAACCTTCCATTCCTCCCAATATATTTGTTAGACATTGTCGCCCCTCAGTGGGGCTGTTATATATGCTGTTCTCTATGCCTAGGACATGCTACCACCTCTCCAACTCCCTATAACTTAAGATCTCAGCATTAGGTGCTTAAATGCCATTTCTTCTAGGAAACTTTCCTAACCACACCCAACAGAAAATTCAGATCCTATGGCCTCTGGCATTTCTCCTTAGGGACACACACCATATTCAAGCTTATAAGTTCATTGAGTGTGTTCCTCCCAAGTTGTAGGTCTCTCATGGCAGGGCAAATGTCTATATTGTTATGAGGTAATTGTCCAGACATAGACTCTTTTCCTCCTATACCTGGCTTCCTCCTGCTCCCTCCCTCAGGGAGTAGCCACCAGCCAAGGCTGGTCTCTGCAACATATGCATATTCCCAGAAATGAGTCACAGGTTGCAGGTGATCCATCAGAGCTGAGAACAATCTGGGCGGCACCTTTTGTCACTATAATTGTGAATACGGTACAGCAATTAAAATTATTAGTTCCAGGGCATGGATTCTTTCTTCACTGACCAATCACCATCAGTGTCTCCTGTGAGTTCTAATAAACCAATGTCTTTCCCTGCTGGACCTCCAGGTGACTTCTTGGGAATAGACAAAGAACATTATGTGCAAGCCCTCTTTAGGATTGCCTCATTACAGTTGTCTGTCACTTGATTCAGGAGTCCAACACCATGGAAGATTTTTTTCCTGAATTCATTGGGAAGATGATGAACTCTTCCTAACTGCTTTCTTTCTTTTTTTTTTGAATCAGAGTCTCACTCTGTTGGAGTGTAGTGGTGCAACCATGGCTCACCACAGCCTCAAACTCCTGGGCTTGAAAGATCTTCCTACCTTAGCCTCCCGAGTGGCTGAGACTACAGGTGTGCACCACTACACTTGACTAATTTGCTGGTGTTTTGTAGAGATGAGGTCTTGCTATGTTGCCAATGCTGGACGTGAACTCCTGAGCTCAAGTAATCCTCCCACCTCGGCTTCCCAAAGTGTTGAGATGACAGACGTGAGCTACAGTGCCCAGCCCTAACTACCTTCTTATATCCAGCTGAGTCTTATCTCTGTGACTGTTTGGAGGGTTTCTGAGTTAAGAATCATTTTACCAAGTTTTGTCCCAGATGAGAAGTCTGCAGTTAAAATTCTTATAAGTAAATGAAGATTCCAGGTATAGCTCTTCAGTAATAGCTATTTAAGAGAAAAACTTTCTTGATCTTGTTGCCAGAAAAAAGTCTGAGCTACCATGAAAGAAACTCAGGGACATTTGCTGAGGTGGATTGGAACAGTGTTTGTCCCTTCTTTTTTATTCTGCAATACTTTACCTGGTTTCGGTGAGCAATTCTAATTCCTATCATTTAAGTTGAGGCTTATTTTGGAGGGGGGTTATGAATCAACTCACATGAAAAAAGATATGTGTAGAGGATTATGGTTTAACCATTCTATTACTTGACACCACAATAAAACAGATCTGAGAATTGCAAGTCAGAACACCTTGTACACAGTCCCTATCTCCAGAGACCCATTTTGCCCTAGCGCTGAGGACTGAGTAATCTGGCTAAAGAGAGAAAATTTTACTTCCAAGCTGACAAGAGTCGAAACAACTGCCAGCAGAGAAACCAAGCTGGTTTTGTTTTGGTTTTGTTTTTAAAAGCCTAGACAGAACTATTTTAGAAACAGTTCCAGCCACTGGGTGAGGGAGCCAGAGGGCTGCTGGGAAGTGTGCTCTGTAGTAAGCATTTTACGCTCTGCAAATATTCTTTTCTGATGACGCATCTCAGCGCTGAGATTCTCTTTCTAGAGTCTTCCTGTTCACCAGCTCCAACTTACTAGCCCCTCTGCCAGAATGGCAAAAGACATTATCCTGCACTGGATGTATAACTTCACTGATTATTTTAGACCCAGTGCTATTCATTTTTTTAAAAACTGGGCAGAAAGTAATTGGGCAGAAATTCCTCCAGTTCACAGAAGGGCAGGCTGAGGCTTTGTAAGGTCCTTCTTTCTCATGTCCACACCCTGGAGTGCCATCCAGATTTCAAGGAAGCTTCCTTGGTCTGAGAGAAGCTTTGGCATCTGCCTGTTATGGGGCTGATATGAGGGAATTGACAGTGGAGCACCATTGCATCATTTTCAGTCTGGGAATAACTGAATGAGTAAGTTACTCAGCACTTGCCAAGGCTCCACGCTTTAATACGACACAGAGATGCATCACAGAGGGAGAGAGCCCAGACCTTCAAAAGCCTGTCACCTGGGTGGAGAAACATGTGATTCACCCAAATCTGTGTTATAATCTTTTGGAGATGGCAGAAGGGAGCTCACTGCTTAACACAATCCAAGCAATTACCATGGATTGAAATAGCTCTCAGTGGGTGCTCCGAAGCCCCAAGTTCAAGTCCTGACTCTGCAGCTTCTGGCTTATGATTGGGCAAGGATCTGTGTGGTTTTGTGCCTGTCTACCCCTCCGACTGTATCTCAAAGTAAGTTTCTTCTTATTCCCTACACTCTAGCTGCAGCCCTCGTCTTCCACCACAGGACCTTTGCACAAAATGGTCCCCCTGCCTGGAATGCTTCCCTACCTGCCCCCATGCTCCTATCTCACTCTTACTCTTTCTTCAAGTGTCATTTTTTTTTCCTGTTGTGAGTTAGAGTCTTACTCTGTCACCCAGGCCGGAGTGCAGTGGCATGCTCACAGTTACTTCAGCCTCGAACTGCTAGGCTCAGGTGATCCTTCTACCTCAGCCTTCCAAGTAGCTGGAACTACAGGTGCATGCTGCCACCCCGGGCCAATTTTTTGGTTTATTATAGAGCAAGGTCTCACCAAGTTGCTCAGACTGGTCTTGGATCCCTGGGCTTTGGAAATCCTCTCACCTCTGCCTCCCTAAGTGCTGGGATTATAGGCGTGAGCCACTACTCCCAGCCCATTTAAAATGTCATTTCTACAGGGAATCGTTCTCTGACCTCCAGTCTTTACGGGGGTCTTCCCATCATAATGTTGATCACAAAGGTAACGAATTTCTTGGATGATTACAGTGTTTAGTTTTTATTTTTATCTCCACTAGATCAGGCAGAGATTATGTCTGTTTTGCTTGTTATTTTTTCCCTTTGGGCATGTTATCTGACAGAAAGTAGATGTTTAATCCATATTTACTGTGTGAATGAATAAAAGCTGTCACTGAAATGCCCTTGGCTTCAGTTTCCTGTAAAACAGGGGTCATAGTGCCTGCCTCTCATGGTTGTTTTATGGGTGAAATGAGGTCCTGTGCTTGAAAGCAGCCTGGACACTACCTACATTTAAGAGGCACCAGTAGCCTGGGCACAGTGGCTTATGCCTGTAATCCCAGCACTTTGGGAGGTTGATGCAGGAGAATTGCTTGAACCCAGGAGTTCAACATCAGCCTGGGCAACTTAGAGAGACCTCATCTCTACAAAAAAAAAAAAAAAAAGGAAAAGGAAAAGAAAAATTAGCTGGGTATGGTGGTGCATGTCTGTAGTTCCAGCTACTCAAGAGACTGAGGTGGAAGATTGCCTGAGCTCAGGAGGTCAAGGATACAGTGAGCCATGAATACACCACTGCACTCCAGCCTGGGTGACAGAGGAAGATCTTGACTCAAAAAAAAAAAAAAAAAAAAAAGGTGGAGGGGGAGACAGAGAGAGAGAGAGGGAGGGAGGAAGGAACGAAGATCAATTCCCAAGTGACATCAGCTTTGACTGCCCCTGACTAGACTAAGAACACTGGCGTTTAAGAGGCCTGATACTTTTTTTTTTTTTTGAGTTGGAGTCTCACTCTGTCGCCCAGACTGGAGTACAGTGGCTGCTCCCGGCCACCGCAGCCTCGACCTGCTGGGCTCCAGCGATCCTTCCACCTCAGCCTTCTGAGTAGCCGGAATTACAGGCACGCACTACCACGCACGGCTGATTTTTTTTTTTTTTTTTTTTTTATTGTAGAGATGAGGTCTAGCCAAGTTGCCCGGGCGGGTCTCGAACCCACAGGCTCAGGCAATTCACTCACCTCGGCCTCCCAAAGTGTGGGATTACAGGCTGAGTCACTGTGCCCAGCCGAGAGGCCTGAAACTTTTATGAGTTAGATGAGCTAATGTAGAAATTGAGCCTGGTACACAGTACATAGTAAATGCTCTGCAGAGGCAGGCATGTTTCACAGGCTCCTTATGGTTACAGAATAGAATCTAAGCTCCTGGGCATCAGGCATACACCAAGCTCAGGGTGACTTGGTCCTCTTCTCTCCGCCCAGCATGTAGTGTCCTCTGCCACATTCCCCTTGTTCCTTACACTCCAGCAACAAGTGTGCCATCGTCTCCCCGCCTGGCCTCACATATGCGGTTCTCCAGCCTGGAATGCCTCCATTCTGCTGGTCGGCTTGACAAAATGCTCTCCCTTCTTGTCTCGAGAGCTTTCTTCTCTGGGAGGATTTCCCTGACTCTCCCAGTTAAGTTTTGCATTGAAGCAGTTATATTTTCTGTTCCAACTGGATGCCCTAAAATAAAAGACCGAGACCCACTCCCAACATTTTTATTCTTCAGTCTAAATGCTGAGCCTAATGGAGAGAGAACACTCAGAAAAGATTTACTGGATGAATAAATTGTCTCATTTAATTCTTATGGCCACCCCATAAAGTGGATATTTTTATAATCCCATTATCCCATTTTACAGATAGTGAAACTGAGCTCAGAAAGGTTAAGGGACTTAGGTTACCATCGCTCAGTGGAGGAGCCAGGTATCAAACCCAGGCAGGTCTACTGCCAGGGCTCCCGTTCATTCTGCTGTGCCACGCTGTGGCCGCCTCTCCATTCAAGAATGATTGGATTAACAGCGGGGGATGCAAGAAGAAAATCCTCCCTTGATCAAGGCCACCCCAGAGCTCTTTGCTCTGCTTTCAAGAAGTAGTCCACCTGCTCGGTGAGTCAGCACAGCTCAGAGTGTATCTTTCAAACTGGCCGGTGTGATTAAGGAGGTTCAATGACTTTTGTCCTTGTGTGATTACGGTTGCTTTAAAGTAGAGACCGTTTCCTGATCTTATGGTCTATTAATTCCATGCCCCAAACTTTCTAGAATAGCTTCAGGACTTGGGCTGCACCTGGTTCTCATCAAAGTTTTTATGTCCCTATTGACTCTGTCTCCCTTTGCAGATTGACCTGTGTTTGAAGCTTTGATGAATTTTGCTCTGCACTGATGGGGGATTCTGAACTCTGTGCTTCTCCGAAACAAGCCCTGCTGGGCCTGTCGGCTACGTGGCTCCAGTGGAAATGATCTTCTGCCACATAGCTATAGAAAGTCGAGCGGCAGAAGTAAATTAACCTACCACTTCCACAAAGGGATATGCTCAGAATTGCCAACAATATTTATGTGGGCATTGTGCTCCCAGATACACTTGGATGGCAGTGAATTGTCAGTTACTGTGACAAAATGACTGAAGAAATCAATCTGCCAAGTATGAATAGCTCTCAATGGGCTTCAAGGTTCTCAGGTTAAGGGACCCACAAAGCTGACAGAGGTTGGGCCTCATATCGATATGACCTCCATTGGAGAGCATCTAAATTAGCTGAGATGCAGGGAAAGAAGACCGCTCTCCATTACTCCCCCTCCCCAAGCAGGGTGCTTTCCAATATTCACATGGAAATGAAAGACCCTTTCTGAAGGCCTGTAAGTCCAGCTATGTTAAGAACATTCAAATCAGGGTTTTTCTCCAGGGGAGAAAGCCCTTTCTAAAGCACACACCTGTTTTGCTCCAGAGGTGAGGCATGGATTTCATCTTTTCATTTGCCATTTCATCCTTCTCCTTTGGTCCTCTGCCCAACTAAATCATATTTGATTGCACAAAAAGTAATACAAGCAGACAAATCAAGTAGAAGCTCCTCCCCCTGATGGAGAGATTAGATAGAGATAGATAGATAGAGAGAGAGAGAGAGAGAGATGATAGATCCCTCTCCATTGAATTCTAAACCATCTCTGGGTTCTTTCTGTTTCAGGGTGATTTTTAAATAAAAGCTTTTTGTGCGTGAACACTGAGCAGATTCCCATTGCTAGCTAATAAAAGGAAAAATAAAGCCATTCATTCAGGACATCCACATAATTCCTAAAGACCTGGCTTTCAGAGCAAGATTTGGGGGGAAAAAATATTGAAAGTCACTAGATGTTTGATTTTATTTCTATTATCATTGCCTATTTGTGCTGTGATTTTGGGTTGGCTCATGTAAGTAAGTGCTTTATATGTAAGCAACTCATAAATGTAAATTTTGGGGAAATTTGATATGCTTTACTCTAAAAACAAAGTTAAAGGAGTTATAAAATTAATTAAAGAGATTATAATCGGAAAAAAGAATTCAGCTTTCTTTACAAAAAATTCAAAATATCTGGGGTTCTATTTCTTCCCAAAAGGTCTTTTTGAATTGTGTCTCATGTATTTAAAATAAATTAAGAGAAACGCTGAAATAAGATCAGGATTTTATCTCAGCGAAAACTTGCTAATGTGAGAATTGGAGGGGGCATCACAGGAGGATCAGAGAGCCTGGTCATGCACCAAGGAGAATCATGGGCTGAGGAACCTGGGCTGAACCTCACTTCATTCCACCATCTGTTCAATGGGGATAATACCTGTGTCACAGCTAATGACACTGAGACTCAGAGATGTCAAGTGGGTCATTCTTGTAGTTGTTAAAAGACACAAGCTCTCCATTGAATAGCTATTATGGAGGATAAAGAAAAACTCTAAATGTTTGCAAATAGTATATAATTCAGTATTGAGTGTTGTATTAGGATTTAGAAGCAGGAGACTTGAATTGGGGCTGATGAAGTCAGGAAAGGCATCATGAAAGATGCATAATTTGATCTGGGCCTTGAAAAGTAGGTCCAAATGTAGTGTCATTCAATTATTTAATATTCTTAATATGTAAAGAGCTCTTAAAAAATCAATAAGAGAGGCAGAACAATAGCAAAAAAGGCAAAGGACATAAAAGATAATGCATCAAAGGCAAAAATGTGGTGAAGTATGTTAAAATATTCAACCTAATAATGAAACAACTTCAAATAATGATATCCTTCACTCTATTGACCCCATTTAGTTGATAGAAAATTTTTTTAAAACATTTTCTAACCCAGCAGTGGAAATATTACTTTTATATCTTGTTCATGGGAAGGTAAATGAATAGAATTATTTTGAAAGACAATATGAAAGTATCAAGAATCTGAAAAATGTTGCTTAATCTTGGCTAGGTATGGTGGTTCACACCTAAAATCCCTTTGGGAGGCCAAGGCAGGAGGGTCACTTGAGACTAGGAGTTCAAGTCCAGCCTAAGCAACATAGAAACTCTGTCTCTACAAAAAATAAAAACATTAACTGGATATGGAGCACACATCTGCAATTCTAGCTTCTTGAAAGACTGACACAGGAGGATGGCTAGAGTCCAGAAACTGGAGGCTGCAGTGAGCCATGACTATGCCACTGCACTCCAGACTAGACAAGAGGGTGAGACCCCTGCCTTAAGAAAAAAAGAAGAAAGTTGTTTAATCTTGATGAAGTAGAGATACCCACAAAGATACAATATATTTTTATAACATGGAACTACTTACATAGCAAAAAATAGAATTTTTTTTGAATAATAGATGCCTAACTCTAGAGACTTGATTTAATACATTATAATATATATGTATAACATTAAGGAGAATGTTTTCAAACATTTTTTAATGTATCTGACATGATAAGTGATTAAAAAGTCAGATTTTAAAAATTACATATAATAAGATTTAATTCTGTTGAAAATATACCTATGTGAGTGTATTATATATATAGATTGCAAGTATATTATCCCCCCCAAAGTGAAAATGGCAACTATCTCTGAGTGATGAGATCATGAATGCTTTTTATTTTATAATTTTCCTAAGTTTTCTATATAAACAATAAACACTATTTATTCCTTTGACTGTATTGTTTTCCATGTATTCTTACTAACAAAGAAGTAGTGATACTATGGCTTTACTTTGTAGAAAATCAGTCCCTTCCTCTAGGATATCTTCATTTTTGTTGCTATCATCCCATTTGACCAAGGATTTATTCCTGCTTCTCTAGAACCTTGCCCAAATGCCAAATTTCTCATTGAGTTAGGAGGTACACATCCTCTTGTTGGGTCAATTGTATGCAATGTTTCTCTCCCTTTCAGCTGGATTGCCTATTTCATAAGCCACAGCACAATTTCCAGATCTCCCAAATCCTCCTGGTGACTACAGAACAGGCAGTCAAGAATGATGCTTAATTAACAACATGAACTTGAGTCTTATGACCCAGGTCCTGTAAAACTTTCAGGTGGGTCCTGGAGCTAAACTTCTGAGTGTCCTGAGGGACGACTGTAGTCCCGCATGCTCTCCACCTGAACCAAATCTGCAGAATCACCTTCTATTAAACATTCAGCTTCCCCATCCATCTGGGTGTCTATCTCTTTTTCTAGAGCTCTGGGAAGGCTAACCAAATTCGCTTCTTTTGGGGACACGTTAATTTGATTAGTGGTTGTAACTTTACCCTAAATGTGGTAATATGTGGTTTTTTCTTTTTCATGACTTCCCCCAAAAAGAGTAAAGCCAAAATAAAGCCTCTTTCATTGTAGTTGACATAGGTGATTATGGATGACTTCAGAAATAAACCCCGGTTCTGAATGCCACTCTGCGTGACATATGCTGTTTATAGTTTTTGAGTTCGTGAAGGCTTCAGTTTGGGAAGTGATTATAAGAAAAGCAGATCTGTATACAGTGAGAAAAAATTCAGTGACATTGAATTCTACAAGTCTTCCAAGTCAGAAGCCAGGGTAGGAGATAGGTAGTTCAGAAAAGGGTTCGATTCTTTTTGAACCTTTATAATCTCTAATCCTTAAAACAGGTTTGCTCTCTTGTTCAAATTCATTGAAGATCCACAACAGCTTGGTAAAATCTGGAATAATATAGGGTTGCTGTTAACATGTTTAAATTGAGATCAAATCTTAATCTTTTTTCTCTTTCCCCCCCCCCCCCCCCCCCCTCGACCTTTTCTGTTTATTTGCTTCAAAGGGTTTCAGGGGCAGTGATGTGAACTATTCTGCATGTGCAGGATAGATTTTAGGCTTTATGAGAGGCAAGATGCCTGCTGACTTTGTAAGCATGAAAAGACCACTCTGACCAGGGTTTTCAGATCTAGTTAGTCTGAAAGTAGTGACTCACATGGGTCATTATTTCAACAAAGGCAAAAGACTTGTCTAATTGGACTAGGTGGGTCGCACAACAGGTGGTTTATTTTAGGTCTTCTCTTTACTTTAGGAAAAGCAGAGAAAAATATTTAGATGAGAAATAGTATTCCAGCTTGTAAGCAAGTTTCACAAATTGATTTTCAAGTTGCTGAGGTTTGAAGGAGTGTAGTGTTAGGGGATGAAGGATCAGATATCACCAAATCCTACAACTTTGTTTCTTTTCCCACTTGGCTTGAAATCCGTAAGTAGTTGTATTAATTTTTTTTTTTGCAATCTTCCCTTTTCTAAAATGTCTGGAGAAAGCATCACAATCAAATGAAAAGTTTTCTTCAAAGAGCCACACTAAATTGACTTATATAGAGAAAATATCAATCATAATTCAGTTAAAATATAAGATGTTTAAATTTGATTTCTTATTTTCTCTTCACAGATATGTAAATTTGGCAAGATTTATTTAGTGGAGGGGTAAAAATGCTTTGATATTCCCTGTGATTTTTTTTCACTGTTTAGGAGGTCTCCCTAGGCTTTATAACTCTTGTCTCTTTTTTTTTTTTTTCCCTAATGAGACAAGAAATCAAATGTCTTTGAAAACATATGTGATTTTAAATTCTAGGACTTTTTTTTTTTTTTTACAAGGACACCCCTCTCCCCTTTTTTTCTTGTTTACAGAGAAGAAACGCCACCCAACCTCTTCAATTTCATATTTGGCCCTGGAGAATTGTTCGAGTGTTTTATGAATTTAATCATTCTTAGTATAAGTAAGATATGCCCGGTTTCAAAGAAAATGAATTCAAGAAAAATCAGACATATAAAAGAGATTAATAAGGAGATGCTTACTATTTTTAGTTATTTTGTTAGAAAATTCTCCATTTTGCAGACTAATTTGCACCAGAATTCATTTAAATGCAGCAATCTTTGTGCATTTGAAATATGATTTTGTATAAAAAGAAATGTGTACTTATTACTGTCTTAAACTTTATTGCATTAGTCTAATTATTCAGGTAAGTATGGTTTTTTAAAAGATATACTTTTACTTGGGCTATCCAAGGCCGGAGAAATAATGTTACTTATACAACATTAGAACTGTAAGGGAACTTAGAAACACCTTAATCAAGCTGTGTTGATTTTTTTAAAAATGGCAACTCCCTCGGGTCCCCTTCCCCCCCTCCACTGTGGGAGATTTTCTGTCCTCTCTATAAATCCTGCTTAAGAAAAAAAAAAAGAGTTGAGCTTGCAGTTAGAATGTAGATGCAGAAAAGTTGATCAGCCTTATCATTACTTTCATTGCTCTATTGTTCTCATTTCGAGAGCCTCTCTCTCTCTCTCTCTCTCTCTCTCTCTCTCTCTCTCTCTGTGTGTGTGTGTGTGTGTGTGTGTGTCGGTTGTGTGTGTGTGTGTGTGTTTGGTGTAGGAAGTTGGTCAAAACTCCCCTCCCCAGGCTAAAAATGATCCCCAGCAAGTTCAAATGAACAATCTTAAAGTCTTTATATGTGCTTTTTATTTTTGAAAATACATAACATCTCACTCACATCTATGTGATAATTGTAAAAGCTATTTGGCTTTTTTGATGACTTTTCTTAAAAACAACAACAATCGCGCAGTCACTCCCACCCTGTCCCATCTCATCGTTGTTTCTTTAAACCTTTGAATTGAAAACATCTTTAGAAAGGATCCAGTGCCTCTTGCCGTCTTGAAGACAAATACACCCCCGTCAGGCACACCAAAAAGAATAGGCCAGGGAAGGAAAGAGGAGGCTTTTTACAAACAGATGTTTTTAAAAAAGGTAACAAATCAAAGAATTTTGCCATAGACAGTGGCAAGGTATCTGCTGGGCTGTCCCTGACCCTCAATAAAAATCATGTCCAGAAATGGTGAAAAGACTATCGAAGCAGACGGGTCAAACAAGAAGCGACAGAGGCCTGGGCGCGAGGGCGCATTCACGGTTGTGTGGATTTTGCGCAGGGTCTGGCGCGGCTTTGGAGACGGCCCGAGGCCGCCCCTGCGCGCAGCTCGCGCAGAAAGCGCCTGGACGCTCCCGCAGGACCTTTTGAACCCTGGCCGCTCGACAAAAACCCGGTTTTGAAAAGGTGGTATTCACTGGGCTGTCAAAATTAAGGAACACCAAATTAAGGCCAATAAAACCGTGTTGGGCTCAGAACTGCGCCTCTGGTTTTAATCCCGATGCTTTGGATTGATACCAGGCGCTAATTTCAAACATTCAGGGCAGCTCTTTGGAGAAAATAAAGAAGCGGGGGACGTCCTACTTATTGAACGAACATTTGGGTGCTTTTTTCTTTTTCTTTTTTTTCTTGATACTGCAAAAGTTGGGGAGCTGCGTTGCTTGCCATGAGCACCTCTAGCATGTAATCACGTGCAAAGGGAGTAATTGGCAAAGACAGAAACGTCGCTCCGCCTCCTCTCTGAGTCCCGGGGACCGCAGGTCTCAGAGGGAGAGGCGCTTTGCACCCAAAAGTATTTCGCAGAGAGCAGGAGGGAGCTTCCCGCTCCCAGAAATTACGCCCGAGGGTAGGCATGGTGGAGGGAGTTGGAATCTGGTTTCCAGCAACCCACTAGGCTCTAGGCTCTTGTGAACACCCCAAAGGGTGGCCTTGGAGTGGGGTTTACGTTGCAAGTGTTCTTTTTTCTTCTTCTGAGCCCAGTGTGGAAACAAAGAGCCACACGGAAACTCCTGGATGCAGGTTTTGGTGGTTCCAGACTGGGAAATCGTCCACCCGTGTCGCACTCTCATCCCAGAGCCCCGCGTTTTGAGAAGTAATGGGGCCCGCGATGTTCCCACTAAGCCCATGGGTGGAGAGACCAGAGCCGGGTCTGCAGAGAAACCCGCACTCTGCGTCACCCGCCAGCCCCGCCGCTGGGCCGTGGCCTCCGCGCGCCTTGCTTCGGCCCCGCCGCCCTCCCTCTCCCAGCACAAAAGGTTTGAGGTGCATTGCTTTCTTTGGCGCAAAGCCCTCGCCGGGTCAGAGTGAAATCTCCGCTTTTTTCAGGAGCATTGCAACACAAAAGGTTTAAGGGGGGAAATTGTTAAAAGGAAGCCCTTTTCTCTTTAGGCTGAATGCAGTGGGGAGATTAAAACTTTCATTTGAGATCTGGTTGTATTCATGGTGGTGGGGCCGTGAATAGCGCCGAGGCAAAGCCCCCAGCGCGGGTGTGTGCCCTTTCATCTCCGGCACATCTTCAGACACAGGTTGTTTTGCACTTGAAAGAGGGGAGAGGGGGAATGTGGGATTTTGACAGCTGATATTGGCCTCTGAACTCTTGATGGGGATTTTCTAATTAACCCCAAGTACCCATCAGATGGCCAACACGGAATGATTTCTGTCAGAGAGGGCAAAAAGTTTCCCATTTTGATCAAATGAAGGGGAGGGTTTTTAACAGAGTAAGAAAATTTAGAAAGGATCTCGTGCAGAATCTGAAAAGAAACATGGTGCGGGTTGGATTGGGAGAAGTGTGGGAACATCAGTAACCGACTTTTGGGTGTCATCTTGGCATCACCGGAATGGGAACACTTGGGAGAAGTAGATATGATTCCTGAGAAAAATACTTTGGGTGCCTTTGCACACAAAGATCAGCTGAGAAACTTGGGTGAAGAGCTCTCACTCTTAGCTTTTTTTTTTTTTTTTTTTTTTGAGTTGGAGTCTCACTGTGGCCCAGACTGGAGTGCAGTGGCCACTCCCGGCCACCGCAGCCTCGACCTGCTGGGCTCCGGCGATCCTTCTGCCTCAGCCTTCCAAGGAGCTGGAACTACAGGCGCACTCTACCACGCCCGGCTAATTTTTTGATTTATTGTAGAAATGAGGTCTCGCCAAGTTGCCCAGGCGGGTCTTGAACCCGCAGGCTCAGGCAATCCACTCACCTCAGCCTCCCAAGGCACGGGATTACAGGCTGAGCCACCGAGCCCGCAGCTTTTTTTTTTTTTTTAAGTTGGAGTCTCACTCCGTCGCCCAGGCTGGAGTGCAGTGGCACACTCACAGTCACCCCAGTGTTGACCTGCTGGGCTCAGGCAATCCTTCTGCCTTAGCCTTCCAAGTAGTCGGAACTATAGGCGTGAGCTACCATGCCCAGCTAATTTTTTGATATATTGTAGAGAGGAGGTATCAGGCTGGTCTCAGATCCCTGGGCTCAGGCAATCCTCTCGCCTCGGCCTCCCAAAGTGCTGAGATTATAGGCTTGAGCCACTGCACCTGGCATTCTGTTAGGTCTTCAGTGGAGCTTCCTATTTGTTTGCTGTGATTCTAGTTCATACCTGAGACTCTCCGCTCAGATTGCAACATTCCACACATGAACTGAACTAAATTCCACCTGGTTTTTAGAGAAAGCATCTTCGGTTGTAGAAATGGCATATCAGCCTTTGTAAATGAAGAGAGAATTACTGATTCATTGTCTCAAAAGCAAAACCATGTGGGTTGTTTTGGAAATAAATCTAGATGATAATCTGCCAAATTCAGATTCAGTGAATTTGGGGGCAAGGTCACTGGAAGGTGTATGTTTGAAAAGGGACCCTGGCAGGTGATTCTTCTGATTGGGCCAAGCTCTAGGGCAGTGTTTCCCAGGTTTCTCTGATGAGAACAAGACTAGGAGTACTTGTTTAGAAAAACAAAACAAATTTGGGGTGTCCATCTCCAGTGGAAAAAACATATTTTCAACAAGCTTCTCACAGGGTTACTAAGGCCCCCCCAGACCTCCTGATATTTTTCCTGTGCCACTGGCTGCTGCCTCTCAGTCTGGCTTATAGATTCCTTTAAGCATTTTAAAATGTATTTTTAATGGAAGAATAATAATTGTGTGTATGTATGGAGCACAATGTGATGTTTTGATCTGTGTATACATTATAGAAAGGTCAATCGAGCTAATAGAGTAAACAGATTCCTTTTCATCTTCCTGACCTCTGCAGGTTTGGAGAATGCCATAGCTGTCTTGAGTCCTGTGCTCTGTACTCTTTTTTGTTTTTCTTTTTTTGAGTCGGGGTCACACTCTGCCACCCAGGCTGGAGTGCAGTGGCACGATCGCAACTCACTGCAACCTTGGCCTCCTGGACACAGATGATCCTCTCCCCTCATCCTCTGGAGTAGCTGGGACTACAGGTATGACACTACACTGCGTAATTTTATTTATTTATTTGTTTATTTTTGGTAGAGATGAGTTTGCGCTATGTTGCCTAGGCTGGAATCAAGCTCCTGGGCTCAAGCAATCCTCCCACCTCAGCCTCCCAAAGTGCTGGGATTATGGGTGTGAGCCACCTTGCCTAGCCTCTATCCTCTTTCTAAGCTCCCCTCCTTCTGCTCCTCCAGCCTCATGGATTTCTACTCATCTCCAGCTCAGATAACCCCCTGAACTCTAGACTCTCTGTATATCTAGTTGCTTACTTGGTATCTCCAGTTGGCCTTGACCTTTGGTCCAAAGTATTCTTTCCCTAGGTATCAGAGAGAAGGCCAGTGTGTCGGGAGCATGGCTTGCTATGGGAGAGCAGGAGGAGGAGAGGCTGGAGAGGAATGCCAAGGGCAGACAAGCCGAGTCTTTCCGGTTACACAAAGAGTCTAGGTGTTGTTGGAAGGGCCTTTGGGAATTGTAGGGAGTAGGGGAGACACTACATCAGTGATTAGGGTTTTAAAAAGACACTCCGGCTGCCACATGGAGGAGAAATTGTAGAAGGTTAAGAAAAACAGAAGATGGAAGATGGAAGTCTTGTGCAATAGTCCAGGCAAGAGATAATGGTGGCTTAGTCCAGGTGGAAGCATTGGAGGTGAAGGGAGTGGGATGAGAGGGGACAACTGTGAAAGTAGCCAGACCGGGCTCGGTGGCTCAGCCTATAATCCCAGCACTTCGGGAGGCCGAGGCAAGTGGATCGCCTGAGCCCACAGGTTCGAGATCAGTCTGGGCAACTTGGCAAGATCTTGTCTCTACAATAAATAAAAAATTAACCAGGCATGGTAGCGCATGCCTGTAGTTCCGGCTACTTGGAAGGCTGAGGTGGAAGAATTGTCGGAGCCCTGCAGGTCGATGCTAGGGTGGCCGTGAACGTGCCACTGCACTCCAGCCTGGGCAATGAGTGAGACTCCAATTAAAAAAAAAAAAGAAAGTAGCCACAACTGGACCACTGAACGGTGGGATTTAGAACAAGAGGAACGGAAAGAACTCAGGGGACTCCTGAGTTGGTTCAGTAATTTGGATGGGAGTGCCATTTACTGAGAGAAGTAGAAGACAGTGTTCTCTAACCTTTTTCATGTCATAACATAGAAAAATTGATAACATTTTAAAGCTACAACTAGATAAACTAGAGATTTGTAGATGACTATGGAGAAATTTTTCACTGTATTTTCTTCATATGTTATGGGGTTGTAATAAGAAAGACAAAATACAAAATATTAGGGAAGATACAAATATCAAACATGTAAAATGTATAAATATGTCAAAAATGCCTTTCAAATAGCATCTCTTATATAAAGCAAGGAGGAAACTGCTTGAGAATATTGTTTGGAAACAAGGAGAAACATTGCTTCGATGATCATGACTTTAAAAAAAATCAGATTTTAACCCTGAGATAGCTTCCACAATTCTGATCAAGACTATTTAATGATAAGCTCTTAAAATTCTTGAAATCACAATGAGTGAAAATCTTTGTTCATACAGGAGACAAAACTTAAAATATTTTTACAACCATTCAAAAATTTTAACAATTGCAGTTGCATGTAAGGACTTTTAATGTTAAAGTCTCTGAGAATACTGTTAATGGATTTCAAATCCAATCAAATCTTTCATTTACTGTATTTATGTGTTCATGCCACAAATATGTATTAAGGCTAACTATGCAGCTGACACTGTTCTAGGCACATAAGTACCAAGCATCTCAAAATAACGATGAAGCTGTCATCTGCAGAATCTCCTTGCCTGACACTAGATCAGTTGTCACAATATGTCATCTGGTGTGTGTGAAAGGAGAGGGGAGAAGCTACCACCTGGAGCTGCACCTGTATGGCATTTAGGCTTTGCCTCCTGGGCCTGTGCTCTGCTTCTTGGGCACCTGGAGCTCCCCCAGGGTCTCCATGGCTGCTCAGCAGTGGACTGCAGGAGAGATACTGGTGGCAGAAAGCCGCTTTGGCTACACTCAACTCGTTGGGAAGGCCAAACATTGCTCACTTGTTTGCTTCCTTTGGGGATTGTGAGACTGCTGGGCATGACATCGAGTCCTGCTCAGTGGGGCTGCTTTCTAAGGAGGCTTGAATTGGCTGAAGAGGGTCAGAGGCAGCTATCCCAAGACCTCTGGTGGCCCCCAATCCCCCTGGCCACCATCACCACCTAGTATTTCAAGGTACATGTGGGTACCACGTCACATTGGGTAAGGTACTCCAACTCAGCCAGTTCTAGTCTGTGAGCAGAACTGTTATGGACTGACTTATCCCCGCCCCCTACTCCCCAGACTTATCTGCTGAAGCCCTAACCTCCAATGTGACTATATTTGGAGAAAGGGCTTTTAAGGAGGTAATTAAGGTTAAATGGGGTCATAAGGGTGAGGCCCTAATCCAGTGTGACTGGTGTCCTTGTGAAAAGAGAGAGGCAGCAGGGATGTAAGCACACAGAGAAAAAGGTACCATGAGGACACAGCAAGAAGGCAGACCCTTGCAAGCCAAGGAGAGAGGCCTCAGGAGAAACTCAACCTGCCAACACTATGAGCTCAGACTTCCATCCCCAAAAGCTATAAGAAAATGCATTTCTGTTGTTTAAACCCCACTCAGTCGGAAGCATTTCATTATGGCAGCTCTAACAAATTCATATGATAACTGGGCCAAAGGAAGGGGTTTTTAATCTTGGCTCCCCGCTGGGATCATTAAGGGGCTTCAGACAAATTCCTGGGCTCCTGATTTGATTGGCCAGGTGTGTAGCCTGGGTGATAGGACGTTTTAAAATTTCCACAGGTGATCCTAATGTGCTGCCACGGTGAGAAACACTGGCGTAATAGGTAGAAGTTTTAAGGAGACAGATTTCGTTCCAACTGAAAATAAACCAAAGTTGTGTTTTGGGTCAGCTTGATAAATGGTGAGACCCTCATTCTTGCAAGTATTTAAGCAGAGGTCGGAAATAGCATAAGGGCTTTGGGGGAGAGATTGGACCAGATGACAAAGAATACCATGTCTACTGGCAAACGGAACATTCACCTCCTCACTCCCAACATCCATCATCCCCTTCACCTGACCCCTCACACTATGGAAAGTTGGCTTGAATATGCTGGATTGATCTTACGGTGTCATTTCAGAATGCTCCCCTTATTCTTTTACCTGCCTTGTTTGGGTGGCTGCTCTGTGGCCTTCCACATTCTTGATATCATGGAAAGAAGATACTAAACTTGATGTATTTCAAGGTCTTGTCCAGATCTCAGATTTCTTCATTTTAACCCAATAAAAACATAGCTTCCTGGTTGTAATGGGAGATGGGAATTAAGCAGGCGACTTCAAGCCGTATCAAGTTCCTCTCCAAGAGAAGGGCAGATTTAGCCAATGAGCTATGTCTGTTTCTACACAAATTGAATTAGCGGAAAATGAAAGCGTCACCTGCTGGAGTTGGCCCTGACAGATAAATGCTTTCTTAGAATGACTGTCTGGGAAAGCTTAAATGTGTCACAGGCACACCTGTCACCTCGTTTATGGGGTTTTTTTTTTTTGCAGCCAGATGCTTACCATTCTGTAAGTCAGCACAGAAGAGTTAGGCTTGGAGCAGAGGGAGAGCAGTGTTGGGCATGGGGATGATATTTGCCCTCTTTCTAGCCAGTGCTGAAAATCTGGATTCCTGGGGAAGGGGGATCATTGGAAGGCTTTCTGCTATTAACCTCCAGAACCTGCCTGGGATTTGCCTTCCCGTGTGCTTTGTTCTTCCTTGCCATGGATTTTGGGACTCTGCCTGCTCTTGGGACTTTGAATTCTCCCCCAGCTCTCCCCTTTGGAATTTTCCCTTTCCCAAGTGCAGTTACAGAGTAAGGTGCGTCTCACTCTGTTGAGTCTTTTATGCCACATCTGAAACTGGCCCCAACACCTTGGCATTGAACAGCTTTCTGACTGATAATGCACAAAAACAGGTAGGGAGTAACCAAAGCGGCCAATGTGGAGAAAGTACAGTGATTTTAAGTGTCACAGAATTTTAGAATCAAAGTCCCTGACCTTTTGTTCTTGCTTCTTTCTGAGATGAAAACTAAAAACCCAGCCACACCTCTATGCTCTGTATTTACCATCATCAGAATGGACATCTCTCAATTTCCCTGTTTCCTGCTGGCTTCTTAGACATGATCGGTCACGATACTCCAGAGAGACAGACCAATGGAGATAGATAGAAATACAGATACAGACAGATAAACATAAGTGTATACACACATGTATTTCTATATACACACATACGTATATATATATATGGGGGGACCCCAAACAAAACATAATTATTTTTTGGAGGGCAGGCTCCTTGTAGTTTATAGTACAAGATCTCCACAGTAGTTAAGTGTCCTAGGAACCCACTGGCATCAGTGTACCAGCTAGTGTTGTTGTGAGAGGCTGCATTTGGCTTCAATTAATTTTTGGGGGGGAGATTCTTTTAATGTGTTTGCTCATTTCATGATGGGTGATTTATGAGCACACCTGTGCACACTGTGCGAGTGTTCAGCAGTTTTTGACAAAAACAGCATGACCCTCATACCCCACCCTCCCTATTCACACCATCTCACCCTGATTGACTTTTTAAAAATTTCTCCAGATGAAAAAAGTCCTACAGGGGAAACACTTTGCTGATGTGCAAAAGGTGAAACAACAAATGGCAGAAGCTTCAAAGGCATCAAAATGGACGAGTTCAAAAACTGTTTCGAGCAGTGGAACAAGCGTCCCAATAGAAGTAATTTGACAAATGGAGAATACTTTGAATGTGACTGAAGTTTAAACATGTAAGAATAAATACACAATTTTTAAATAAATAAATTTCAGGATTTTGGGGTCCCCCTCTTGTATATTTGTGTGTATTTGTATGTTAAGATTTTTTTTTTTTTATGTGCTCATATGACTGTGGAGACTGGCAAGTTTGAAATCTGAAGAGCAGGTTGGCAGGCTGGAAACTCGGGCAGGAGATGATGGTGTTGCAGTCTGGAGACAGAATTTCTTCTTTGAGAAACTGCAGTTTTTAGTTTTAAGGCTCTGTCACCCAGGCTGGAGTGCAGTGGCATAATCACGGCTATCGCAACCTCGATCTGCTGGGCTCATGCAGTCCTTCCATCTCTGCCTTCCACATAGCTGCAACTACAGGCACCTGCCACCACACCTGGTTAATTTTTTTTTTTTTCTGAGTTGGAGTCTCATTCTGTCGCCCAGACTGGAGTGCAGTGGCATGCTCCCAGCCACCGCAGTCTCGACCTGCTGGGCTCCAGCGATCCTTCCGCCTCAGCCTTCTAAGTAGCTGGAACTACAGGCGCGTGCTACCACGCTCGGCTAATTTTTTTGACTTATTGTAGAGATGGGTCTCGCCAAGTTGCCCAGTTGGGTCTTGAACCTGTGGACTCAGGCAATTCACTCACCTCGGCCTCCCAAAGCGCGGGGTTACAGGCTGAGCCACCGAGCCCGGC
>CAUYQG010131476.1:0-38963 GCA_963574415.1 Tarsius wallacei
AAGCAGAAGGATCACCAGAGCCCAGCAGGTTGAGGCTGCGGTGCCCGGGAGCATGCCACAGCACTCCAGTCTGGACGACAGAATGAGACTACAACTCTCACACACACAAAAAATGTGGTCCATATACACAATGGAATATTACGCAGTTATAAAAAAGGACAAACAAATGGACTTTGCAGCAACTTGAATGAATTTAGAGTTTTCCATATTCATAAGCAGACCTTGAACAATTGTAGCACTATCAGAAAGGGATTGGCAGTAGTGGGAAACTGTCAGGGGAGAGGGAGTGGGATTGGTAGTTGAGGGAAACTGCTAGGGGAGGGAGCGACACACCTCAACAACAAGAGTACCTGCATAATCAACGTTTGTATACCTAACCTTGAATTGTATCCTACATCTTTATAATTTTCAAAAAATCATTTAAAAAAAAGAAATGTTATTCTATGACGTGACTGTAACTCTATTATGTTCCTTTTCAAAGATATTGCAAAAAGATTGCCTGTCATACAGCATCTAATATGAATGAAGACAAAAAAGTTATCAGATACTTTCTAATAAATATAAAATATTCACACCAAGGGATGGCATGGCTGACTCATGCATAAACTAGTACTGTTTTTAAGGCATCAAACACTAATGTGCAGAAAATTTTCTGTCTGCTTTGACCAAAAGCAATTTAATTTCTAATGTGATTTAAATCTGGAAAAATAACTGTATAGAAAATACTGATTTATCCACAGTTTCTGACATGCCTTAAAATTATAATGTCAGTTCTACAACGATCAAAATCGTGAATGTCAATTATGAAAAGCAGCATATCATTGAGAAGCTAAAAACTAACTGCTAGCCATTGAAAGTTTCTTCCATATTTAATATTAACTTGCAAAACAATTTTTCAGAATGAAGTCTTTCGCATTAACTTTGTTCTTCATGCTCAGACACTTGATGGGTGTCAGGAGGGCTGACAGAAAACTGACTAAAAGTTTTATGGAATGGCGATCCTCCAACCTTTACACCAAAGTGCTGAGTACCTTGGTTCTCAGTGCAGTTCATGGACAAGTATTAGAAAAGGTAAAAAATGGGCATGATGAAAAATATAGTCAATTGATACTACTCCTGGTAACTTTTATGGTCAGCTACAGCTTCTCAACATGTCAGTCAATAAGCTTCTTAAAAATCACTTGACGAAATAATATAATTTCAGGTTTTTGTCTTAAAACATTCCATTAAAACTTACTAGTAGCCAGGCTCGGTGGCTCAGCCTGTAATCCCGCACTTTGGGAGGCTGAGGTGAGTGGATTGCCTGTGTCTGCGGGTTCAAGACCCGCCTGGACAACTTGGAGAGAACTCATCCCTACAACAAATCAAAAATTCGCCGGGCACGGTAGCGCGTGCCTGTAGTTCCAGCTCCTTGGAAGGCTGAGGCCGAAGGATCGCCGGAGCCCAGCAGGTCGAGGCTGTGGTGGCCGGGAGCGACCACTGCACTCCAGTCTGGGTGAGTGAGACTCCAACTCAAAAAAAAAAAAAAAAAAGTTACAGAAATGAGTTGGACTCCAAACATAAAATTTCAAAGAAATACCTTGATCAATATATATTTATCTTATGTTTTCCTTATATTTATGCAAACAAGCAACGTGAAATAAATTTATATTTAAATAGGAATATATTTTTGAAATGTCTAAGGCTAAAAGATACAAATAAAAACACTATAATAAGCCGGGCTCGGTGGCTCAGCCTGTAATCCCGCACCTTGGGAGGCTGAGGTGAGTGGATTGCCTGAGCCCGCGGCTTTGAGACCCGCCTGGGCAACTTGGCGAGACCTCATCTCTACAATAAATCAAAAAAAATTAGCTGGGCGTGGTAGCGCGCGCCTGTAATTCCAGCTACTCGGAAGGCTGAGGCGGAAGGATCGCCGGAGCCCAGCAGGTCGAGGCTGCGGTGGCCGGGAGTGGCCACTGCACTCCAGTCTGGGCGACAGAGTGAGACTCCAACTCACAAAAAAAAAAAAAAAAAAAAAAAAAATTTTGAGTATGGATCCAAAATTTTTTTGCCACAAGGAGTTAGGTTCTGAGCACTGATGGGATTCCAGAGATATCTTTGTGATTTACACCTGTGCTTCCAAATTTCGGAACTGTGGAAGCTCTCTCTCTCTCTCTCTCTCTCTCTCTCTCTCTCTTTCTCCCCCCCCCCTTCCTCCCTCCCTCTCTTTCTCTCTATAGCAGGGATGCCAGACTTCAGCGTTACTTGGAAGTTCTCCTTGATCTCCAGTCCTGCATTTTTTATAATGTTAAACAATTTCACTATGTTAGCAGTTTAATTTTCAGCAATGACTAGCCTGTTCATCATTCTTGCTAATTTATCCCTTGACTTCATACTGGTGTTTTAATTATCAATTTGTTTCCTTAGGTATTTAGTGCCTGTTTTCCCTCATTCTTTGAATTCATGACAAACTCACTCAGTCCCATCACACAAACACTCATATATGTACAAAACACCCATATACACACACATATATATTATGACACTTTCCAAATTTTTATCTCTACTCAGATTTCTCAGAACTCCAAACCTCTTTTTGAGACAGGGTATTGCTCTGTCACCCAGGCTAGAGTGCAGTGGAGCAG
The DNA here is from genome assembly GCA_963574415.1 of Tarsius wallacei. NCBI lineage: Eukaryota > Metazoa > Chordata > Mammalia > Primates > Tarsiidae > Tarsius > Tarsius wallacei. The sequence continues at coordinate 2,625 of CAUYQG010131476.1, forward strand.
TCAGAGCTTACTGAAAACTCGAGTTCTTCATATTATATATCCGATTTCTTATGGGACTTGACATCTGTACCTAAATGTCCAATCGATGTTCCAGACACAGCATGCTCAAAACAAAGCTCCTTATTTCTCCCACCCACCCACCCACCTAACCCTACTGCCCTACAATCTTCTCTGTCTCAAATAATGGCAATTCCATGCTTTCAGTTCTTCAAGCCAAAAAACACGTGATCTTTGACTCTATTGTTTCTCTTCTACCCACAACCAGTCTCGCAGGCTCTGCCTTCAGATTGGACTCAGAATCGAATCATGTTTCTCCACTGCTCTGTGCACCATCCTGGCCTAAGCTGCCATGATTTCTTGTCCAGATTTTTTTTTTTGTAATAACCCCTATCTTAATCCATTTGGGCTGTAATAATAGAATACCACAAAGCAGGTCATTTCTATTTTTAACAGAAATTTATTTCTCACAGTTCTGGAGGCCAGGAGTTTGAGGCCAAGGTGCCAGCAGACTTGGTGTTTGCTGAGGGCTCACTCTCTGGTTAACGGAGACTGCCTTCTCTCTGTGTCCTCGGTGGAGAAATGGGCAAGGCAGCTCTCTGCAGCCTCTTTTCTAAGGGTGCCATCCCACTCGTGAAGTTTCTACTTCCATGAACTAGCCACTTCCCAAAGTCCCTACCTCCTAAAACTATCACACTTGTGATTAAGTTTTAACATGTGAATTTTGGGGGATTATAGCATTCAGACCATAGCAACCTCCTAATCAATCCATCTCTCTCTCTCTCTCTCTCTCTCTCTCTCTCTCTCTCTCTGTCTCTCTGATCTGTCTTTCTTGCTCGCTCTCTCTCCCTCTCTCTCCCGTTATAATTGGACATTACCTTCTTTCTGAGATCTTGTTAAAAGCCTTTCATTAGGATTCATACCACTTAGCTGGACACTGGGGTGGGTTATGCTATTCCTGTGTGGGAAACAGTCTCAGACTTCGGCTTATTTCTGTTGATTTGTCAGACTGATCTTGGGGCAGGGTAGGAGGTGGGGGTTGCTTGTTTGGGAGCCGTGACTTTTCTGACTGTGCAGTTTTTATTCACGGTTGCTAGGTCTTGAAGTTTACTGGTCATTTTCATATTTGTTTTCTGCAGTGCCTTTTTTTCCTTAAGAGACATATTTCTCTGGCGCAGTTTCAACTTGCTCTCTTAAACTAGGAAGCTCCCTGTGCTAGCCGCTTTGCACGTGGCAGTTATCTTTTGAACTTTCACAACACCTCATAAAATAAGTATGTTACTGTCTTTTCAGAATGAGAAAACTAGACTGAGAGAAGTCACATGACTAGTAGGTAATAGACCCAGGACACAAAGGCAGTATTTCTGACCATAAACAAGAGGATGTTTTGTTTTTGCCGTTTTCTGTGTATCACATGCATGTCTCAACTGTCCTCTAAGGCAGGGGTCCCCACCCCCTGAGCTACGGACCAGTACCAGTCTGTGGCCTGTTGGGAAATGGGCCTCATGGCAGGTGAGTGGCGGGCGAGAGGAGCTCCGTCTGCTGTCAGTTCAGTAGCGGCCTTAGATTCTCCCAGGAGCAAGACCCTGTTGTGAACTGCACATGCGAGGGATCAAGGTGGCATGCTCCTTTTGAGACTCTGATGCCGTACGATCCCCGTGCCCCCCACCCTGTGGGAAAATTGTCTTCTATGAAACTAGCACTTGATGCCAGAAAGGCTGGGGACCGCTGCTCTAAGGGACCAATTGTCTTGAGCGCAATGAGATACCTGATACACAGGAGCGGATCCCATAATCCTTTGCTGGACAAGGAGAGGACAGTATTCCTTTGGGAGAAAAAACACAAAACCAAGAAAGATGGCTCTGTAGAACATGTTAGAAGCTGGGGTCAGATGGAGGGTGAGGTGGGGAACGGAGCAACGTCCCAGGGTAACATATTGTCAGTCCTAGGGAAGAAAAAAATGAAATTGGCAGAAATATGATAGAACAGGAAATGTGATATTGCATGAAATCAATGATGTAAATTGCAAGCCATCACTTCAAGTTACAAATGGTGGACTGGACGTATACCCTCACACTCAGTTCTTCCCTAAAATGCACACTTTTTTTAAACACACATAAATCACAAAAACAGAACGGGAGAGGAGGCAGCAGCGACAGCTTACGCAGCCAGAAAGCAAGTAAGTGGATGAGTGGGAACTGACCATGCAGACTTGAGGACACAGTGGGAGAGCGGAGAGGCAACGCTGCTTAGGTCCAGAAACTCCAAGTCTCAGGCACTGACCGCAAGAGACTCCTCTGGAAGTGGAGATGAAAGAGGGGCCAGAAACTTGGGGACGTAACTGAAAGCTGAGAGTCCCTCAGACTCCCTCCTCACTTCACTCAGCCAAAGGTTGAGAAGTTTACTTTCTGAACTGGTGGCCACCAGGTATACTTGAAGGATTAAGTGTATGTTGGCTCATTTAATCTTGAGGCCCCTAGACTCCTCCCACTTCTCAGTTCCTCACATGCTCATAGCCACCCCCCTTTCTAGGGGACTGACCAGTGCAGAATAATATACCCCAAAATGCTTAACAATGAAGGCCCATGAAAGGGCCCAGTGAAATTATCTTTCAGAGAGGAATGCAGTACGTCAACCCTACCCGCAATTACAGAGCAGCCACTCAGCTTTTAAATTCCACACTCTTAAATATAAGAAGATAGGCCGGGCTCGGTGGCTCAGCCTGTAATCCCAGCACTTTGGGAGGCCAAGGCAAGTGAATTGCCTGAGCCTGAGGGTTTGAGACCCACCCAGGCAACTTGGCGAGACCTCATCTCTATAATAAATTAAAAAATTAGCCAGGCATGATAGTGTGTGCCTGTAGTTCTGGCTACTTGGAAGGCTGAGGTAGAAGGATCGCCGGAGCCCAGCAGGTCAACGCTGGAGGGGCCATGAGCGTGCCACTGCCCTCCAGCCTGGGTGATGAAGTGAGACTCCAACGCCAAAAAAAAAAATGTAAAACACTAGAATAGTGCTTGGCATGTAGTAAGAACTATGTGTTTGTGATTATAATAATGATAAACTAGCAAGTGATATCATCTAACAATATACAATAATAGTAAATAAACAGAACAAAATATTCATGATAAATAATATTAAACAATAATTAATATATTACTATCATTCTATCGATCAGGAGAAGCTAGTTTATGCCGCAGCAACAAAAATCCCAAAGTCTCAGTGACTTAAAGTACCAGTCTTCATTTCTTGCTCCTCTCAAATGTCCACTGCTGACAGCAGCAGTCCCTGTCCATTGTCTTCCCACAGACCCAGGCTGTAGGACAGATGCCACCTTGAATGTTGCCAGTCACTGTACCAGTGCAAAAAAAAGAAATTCTGGAGAGTCTCACACACGTCACTGCTGCGTGCTCCAGTCTGAAAGTGACACGCCCCTTACCCATCGCTGCGCACAGCTCATGGCTCCACCCAAATATGAGGGGACCTGAGCCACACCGTCTCATCAAGCACTCGAAAGTAAAGAGAGCCAGAAGTGCTTGGCAGAGAGCACAAGAGACTCCCACGCATGTTATTCGTGTTTGTGTTTCACTCTTTAATCCACAAACACATTTTGATAAAAATAAAAACTAAGTTTGAGAAGGAAAACAAAGTGCCCGCTACGCTCAGAAAAGGTTCATCTTAATTATTCTTGTCTTGGGTTGTTTGCAGCTCGACTTGGACTAACCTAAACCTTGTCTGGATGTAAGTTATTCACAAACGAATCAAAAACAAAAGCAAAAAAACCAAATCACTGATTGTTCGATATACTTCACTACACCAAGATACATTTTCCTCTTAATACTGAAGAAACTTTATCACATAGACATATCCTTTTAAAACATGTAAACAGTTACAATTTGTTTTGATGTGCTACAAAAGCACACATTTTATTTTGTCCGGAGAGAAACCACCACCAACAGAAAAACTGCAAAGGTGTCATGTGGCCCTCGCATCAGCCAGGGCCTCCCAAATCGCAGGGTTGTGCTCTGTGTCTGCAGGTGGACAACTGCTCCTCATGTTCCAAGAAACCAAGCCTGCAAGCCAGGAGTGTCCTGGGCTGAGAGGAAGTCCAGAGGCCCGGGCAGGCCTAACTGGGTAGAGTTCACAGCGCTTACTGTTATTGTCTCTGTGACTTGATGAAATTTCACTATTGCTGGCTTTTAGGGAAAAGTTATATCCTTACCTTTACACGGTGCACTTAAGTAACTCTTGATGGAATCACTTTTTAAAAATAATATACATAAATTTATCTGCTCTTCTGGTGGTAAATGCTTTCCTAAGCTTGACTCTAAATAAAATAAATACATTTGGCATATGAAAAAATTAAAGGACAGATGAAAATCGAGAGGGTTCTTGTTTGCTAAGAATAATAAAAACGGAAACTGTGTCAATATAAATAGAAACGAATAAATAGGAATAGAATAAATGGGAAAAAAGAGTTAACATCATTCTATATAAAGATAATGTATAAATCAGTAAAAAAGATTTTATCACAGAAAATTAACAAAAAAAGGGAAAAAGTAATTTCCAAAGGAAGAAATATAAATGACCAGTAATAACATTATAATCTATTAATAATAAAACACTAAAAATAAAATATTTTGTTTTGACTCTTTGCTAAAGATAAAATGATTTATAATGACCATCATTGGTGAGCTTGTAGAAAAATGGGCACTAATATTTGGTAATTTAGCATTTAATAAAATCACAAATTAATTACTTAGCATGTTCACTTAATTAATGCTAAATTAAGTGAAAAAGGAAAACAATAACATATTACAAGTGGTATGGTCAAATTCATTGAAATAATAAGTACTAGAATAATATTTTTAAAATACACACAGAAAGCAAAAACTGGGAAGATACAACTCAAGGAAAACAGTGTTTGCCTATCTCTGGATAGGTGAAATGACAGAGGTCACTTTTGTTTTCTTCTTTAACTTAAAATTTTTTTTCAAAAAGTCTTGAAACAGCCTTGAATTTACAGAAAAGTTATAAGTATAGTACAAAGAACTTTTATTTTCTGAACCATTGGAGCATCAGTTGCCAACATATTACCCTCAATATCTCTGATGATGTTACTGTGTATTTCCTAGAAATTAGGCCATTCGCATGCCTGGTCACAAGAGAGCAATCAAAATCATGAAAATAACACCGATACTATCATCTGATCCTCAATCCCATTTAATATCCACCAAATGGCCCCAAAATACATACTATAGCAAAATACATTCAGTTCAAAGTCACACATTGTATTTAGTTATTTTGTCCCTTTCCTCTTCTTTATGCTGGAATAGTTCCCATTGTATCTCATACTTTCTTTGACTTTCACGACCTTAACACTTTTGAGGTTCCCAAGCAAGTAATTTTATAGAGTGTCCCTCAATTGGTGTTCATCAGGCATCCCCCAAGATTACATTCTGGTCATACATTTTGGCAGGAATGTCACAGGAAGTGACACTGCGTTCTTCTCATTGTACGCCTTCAGGTAGCTCATGGTTTTGATTTGTCAGCACTACAGATGATGTTCACTTTGATCACTTCATTAAAGTTGTGTCTTCAAGGCTTCTTTATGTGAAGTTACTGTTATCATTGGTAATCAAGAGGTATTTTGTAGGGAGATACTTTGGCACTATGTCAATATCCTGTTTCCCATCAAACTTTGACGTATTAATATACATCAGTATGGACACATGATTTCTTATTTGGGTTTACAACAAGCTATTAATAATATCATGTTGATGGCTGAGGGTGTTCCCTGCTGGAACAGCGCAAAGCTTATTCAGGTTGGTTCCTGCGTCTTTTCGACATTTCCCCTTGTTGAGTACATCTTTGCTTTCTGTCACAAGATGTTCTGGGCGTGTCTTGCACTTTCTTTGCCCCGGTCCCGGAATGAGTCATGTCTCCAAGGAGTGGATTTCTTTTAGTGCAGGATGGTATTTAAGTGCCAAGATTTTAGAGCCAGATGTGCTCATCGGTACTGACGTGTCATGGTTGTCAGGCCCTCTGGGGGATATATGTATTTACATCCATATTTACATCTGTATTTATTTGTAGAGCTATCTATGATTATTGAAATCTTTGCATTCACACCAATGCCTTTGCTCCCAGGCAAACATCACAGGGCTCTTCCCAGTTTTCTCCTTCTGCGAATTTGCTAATCCCTTTCCTGACTGAGAAATGCAGCTCCCATAATTCTTCATGGGTCTACTTCTTTGTCTAATGCCCCCATGCAGCAATCTCCTGTACCACTAGGGTTCTGACTCCCTGCTACAGCCTCTCTCTCCAAGCCACTCACCCACTGGCGCTGGGTACCACACGCTAGGCTGCCCACCCACAGGGAGGCCCTCCCCGCCTTGCTTGGGTCTTGACGTCCCACGGGGGACGGTCATCCTATGCATATGCCCACTTGATCCCTCTGGGACTCTAAGAAGAACGGGTGGGGAGAGCTCTGCTCTGGTCACTGCATCGCCTCCCCCTCCCAGGCTCAGCCCTACCCACTGGCTCTGAGATCCAGCTGTGGAGAAAGGGAGAAGGAAGAACAAATAGAGGAGAACTGGAACTTTGGGAATTTCACAAAGTTCTTGCAATAAACATACATTACTTTTATAATATTCAAAGGAGGATTTTATTTTTTTATCTTAAAGATCAGATCCTGGTACATTAGACCAAGGGTTAGCAATCTTTTTATGTAAAGAGTTAGATAGTAAATATGCTCAGCTTTGTGGGCTGAAACCATTCAACTCTGCCTTTAGGAAAAAGAAATGGTCATAGCTCTGTTCCAATAAAACTTTATTTACAAAAATGAGCAGCAGGTCCTACTTGGTCCTCAAGTCATAGTTGGCAACCCCTGTGCTAGATGTGGATGCAATAAGCCAAGGTTCAGGCCTAAGCACTCTCTTTCAACACCTGGGAAATGAAAGACAGGTAGTTCAATCCTTCTGAGTTTCATCTCGGATTTGTACGAGTCTTTCATGAACTGTTAGATGTGAAGCTACTTTGTGAAGAGAAAAGTGTCACATAGTATACTTACAAAGTATGTTAACCTTGAAATGCGTTGTGAGAGGTGAGGTGAGATGCAAATGTGAACTTGAGATGAAGCGCTAAGAGGTGTTTGTTAGGAGCTAGAAACAATGAGATCCAGAATGAGATGCAGTGTAGACTAAGGAGGGAGAGGCAGCGAGTGAGTCTTTATGACCAACATACCAAGGAGGAAGAAGGGGGAAAGAGAGGGAGGGAGGAAAAGAGAAGGAAGGGAAGGAGGAGGAGGATCTTAGATTCCTTTGCACAAGAAATTACCAAGAACATTCTGAATCTGCCAGCAGACTGGAACCATTCACACTGAAATTTTAAGATGCTTAGCCTTAAACTGCACATCACACTTCTGTATCAAGGAAACACAGCAGGAAAATCTTGCCTACGACTTAGGTGCATTGATTCAAAAGCCAAAGAAAGGAACACCCACAGACTTCATTAAGAAATATATTCAGTATGATATTAATATAAAAATAAGAAAACGTGCCTCCATCTCTTGCTAAGCTCCCTGCTGGAGGTCTAGAGTACACATCGTCTGGAGACTGTCCTGTGGACACTTTCCCTATTGTTTGTCCCACTTCGCATGTTCATGAACTTCAAAGCTCTATCACATCCTTGCTCCAGGATACTAGTTTGTTGAGAAGTTGCTCATGATGAAAGCTTTACAGACATTAACCTTCTTAGCTGTTTTGAAGATTGCCACAAAATTCCCCCGGAGTCTAAAATTGGGCTAGGAATTTTTGACTTCCCGAAATGATCACTGTCTGGCCATGAGGCGATTTGGTTTGTCAGCAAAGACATCAGGTTTGGCTCTCAGGCAAAAATAATTATCATAATGTTAATAATTTAAGAAAACAAATTGTGTTCTTTCTTCTCCTCCATGGCCATTGCCTATCCTGCCTGGAGAAGTGTGGCTACCACTTGTTCCAGGAAGTTAATTGTCAAAACCAAACCAAGTCATGACAGATGTGTTTTATGCTCAAAAGCAACGGGTTCGGCTGTGAGGGAAAACATTAGGAAGTAGAAACAGAAGCAGTTTTCCTTGCCCATAAGCTCCTAATCTTGGCTCCAGCTCTACCCTTTCCTACGGCGGAAGATCTTACTTTATTCCTGGTTTAATATAAAGTACAAAGCCCAACAAAGTAGGTGCTCAGCAAATGAATGAACAGATGACTTTGGAAGTCATTTGCCTATCCGGATCCATTTGTAATGTCTAAATAATATTCTCATTTTAATGAGATATGAATTAAAATGTACTCTCCTGATGTTAAGCTAAGAGTGGCATTGATGGTGATGATGATGGCGATGATGAGTAGAAAATGGCATTGCTATGTCCCCAGATTTCTCGGCACACCTTTTTCTTTTATACAGGACCATCCGAGCCCTTTGAATACCTGGTGGAAACACAACTGAAACATTGTCTAGAGACCTGGAAGCTCATCTTTTTCTCTAATTTAGAGGAAGAATGATGTTCAGGTCCCAAGGTAATCCCAGACGTGACATTCTTCAGACAGGAGAGAAGTGAGGGGCATACCAAGAGAAGGGTTGGAACTCATTTTCGGGTGACAGAAGAGGCCATTGCATTTGTTCAGAAAAGGCAGAAACAAGAATGCCCATAGGTTGGCCAATGGGCTGGCTCGGTGCCTGCTTTGACGTTCGGGCGTAACAAGGAAGACAGCCCCAGTTGCCGGGCTCCCGGCCCCATGCGCCGGCTCTTGGCTGCTTGTTACACACTCTTCCTCTTTAATAAAGTTCTAGTTCAAGGGTCCATGTCAGATGGGACTGATGTGGGAACATTTTAAGGACTCGAGGCTCATCGAAGCACTTAAACGGCCATGGGATGATGGAACGGAATGTGTGCGCTCAAACACGATGTCTTGAAGGTTGGGCACAAGAAATAGCAGCTGGTGACTGTTAATTATTTGCCTGTTACCAAAGCTTCAGCCCAGTAAGAAAGATGGCCTTCGATGTCTGACTCGTCATCACCTAACCTTGAGGTGCTTTGCTCCCTCATAAGAACAGGACAGGAAGGCATTTCTTCCCTCTGTTGGCATGTTCGAGAGAAGAGAATTGTGTGTCCACTGAAGGTATGATAGTGCATTAAGTTCCCGAACATATGCGTCAGGGGGCTCAGTAGGCAAAGGCTAGAGACGTTATGACTAAGGAGCAGTTCCTGAGAAGTCCCTCTGGGTCTCTTGTCGTAATTAACGCAGTTCTGCAAGACGGCACCGGGCGCGTGGGGATCCGAGATGGCCCCCTCAGCCTTGTCTGCGTGGAGGTGGCACGAAATAAACGTGCAGTCAACGTGTGCCCGAGTCGAACGGTTTTAATAAATCCCTGCAAGCACTTAGGTCTGGAGCCGGCAGGGGTGTGTGGGGGGTAATGCCAGCCACGAGCTGAGCCCAACTTTATGAATGAAGCGCCTACATGTCATTAATGTTTCAATAGGTCCCTAACAAGGGTAATTGGACCTCCAGGGAGCCTCCCCGAGCCTCTGAGTTAAATCTGCTGGCGGGGAGGATGCTCGGGTCTCGGAGGTAAGCGGAAAACCGTTCCTGCTTTACCTTGAACCCGAGGGTCAAACAGGCCTAAGGGAACCCGCTTGGAACTGTCATTTAACATTATTGCCGACATGTACTGTATTTCCAAGCGGCCTGCGAGGGAGCCAGAGGCATGCGTGCCTGGCCCCAAGCTGCAGGGTGGTAGTGTGTCACATGTCTGGTAACAGAAGGGGATAACCATCCCAGTACAAACTTGACATATATAAATTGATTACATAAGTGGGCAGTGGTGGTCCTTTCAAGTACACTCCCTTTGTTTGAGCTTTACAGTAAAATTACCAGCAGCAGTTTACAATTAAGGGGAATAATAATAACTGAATATGCTTTCATCTGCACATACAATTACAATGAACTGCATGCCTTAATAGGATTGTGAAAAATCTGCGTCTGACCCATACAAAAAAGTAAACATTCTTGTTCTGCATACTATATCATTATCACAACAAAGAGAAACTCCTGAAACCTGATGATTTAAACATCTGGAGAATGTTAATCACTTCAAAATGACGGATGTTTTCTATTTCAGCTTTTGACAGACACACTCCTTTCATAGATAGATGATTATTTACATAAATTACATCATCAATGTGAAAAGAATCAGAAGAACTTCAAAGAATAAAATGCTTCATTAAAAAGAGACTTGCATTTCTATTTTCTCCCCTTCTCTGTGTTTTCCCTTTAAGGGAGGAGTGAAATGGCAGATCTGTTCGTTCTGTCCTAGGTGAATGCATAATGAAGATGACGTTGCCTGTTGAGTTTATTTTCTAGAAGACCTTCATGGGCTGACCTTCAAGAGTAAACTACTCTGTTCTGAGTGCCCCGAACGTGTTGGTGACTTTGCGTGCACTTTTAATATCTCAGGTTTCCCCCTTAGTAAAAGTGGCCATTTGGGGCTCACTTCATCACCCCAGTGGAGGAAACCCAATGGATTCAAGCCCAAGCCGAGTCTGAAACTCACCCTCTCTTTCCTCTCAGACCCCCACATCGGCCTTACTAGACGAAGGAGAATAAACTTTTAAAGCAACCCGGTGCTGACCCAAGAGCCTAATAGATCTCATTTTACTGTCACTGGAGTTTTGAGAGGGGGGTGCGTGCGAGGAAATCAAAGTCAAGAGCAACCCCAGAAGGAAGACGTGAAGGTTTCCCTGCTCTTCCAAGGGGAACTGGCTGCTGGCCCTGGGCCGGGCCTCTGACTGGTGGCGTGTGCCTGGTGCTGGTTGGTGGCGCTGGTGCAATCTGGCGGATCCACTACCATTTCCTCTTGCACTTGGAGCTGATCTGCAGGCTGACCTTAGACAATTTGTCTTCTTTCAGGGAGAAACGTCACCCGAAAGGAAGCTATTAAGTCGAGAAGGTAATTCTCTCCGAACAGTCCACTGTATAAACAGAACTTGACCCCAAGTAATTTATCGCTGGTCCCTAACAAAGAGACTTAAGATATGGGCCTGATAGGCTTGAGATCTGAATCTGTCAATAAAAAGGGCAAGCCAGAACCTCATAAGATTTCTTTTGAATGGCCATATTTAGGGTATAAGTCAGGTCGATAAATTCCTCAAACAAGAAGAGTGGCATTTGGTCGTGGAGAACGAAAAGCTCATTTTATTAACAAGTCAGAAGTTTGGGCTGGCTCAGTTTAGCCACTAATTGTCTTGTTCTTTAATGTGACCTAATTAATTTTTGTTAGGCTAATGCCTACACATGATATAAAGACTATGTTTTCTTAAAAACAATGGGTTGGGTTCAGTGCTCAAGATCCATGTATGTCCTAGAGGTTTATCGTCTTTTTAACAGAGATATGAAAGTGCAAAGTTGAATTTCTTAAATGAGTGGAACGAATCATGTTACTTGGCGTCTCAGAGACCAATGAATAAGAGCACCTCGTAGTTCAGAATCTGAGAGGGTCAAACTGCTGTATTGTCTCTTAACAATATCCCATGGACCATGTTTGATGGATACTAGAAAGACTTCCAGGAAAAAACAAAAGAAGGAAGAGGAGAAGGAAGGAAAGGAAGGCTAAGAAGTATATTAGAAGAAGTGGTTAATTTGTGTTTAAGCTCCTTGGTTTCTGGTTACTAAGGAGAAACTTCCCATTTCCTGTTGCAAAGGAGGATTTTTCTACCTTTTCTGCTATGACTCTAAATCCCAGCTCTCTCCATTCGTGACTGGCTTGTTTCATGCCTTCCCCTCTGCGGTCCAGGTTTTCCACTCTGCTGTCTAGTTTCACTCCAGCTCCCAAGAGCCCTTTCTTCCCGAGGTTCCTCTCACCTTCTCAGGTCTCCTCCAGTTCACAAGCCAGCTCTACCAGGGTCTGAGCCTGAAGACCACCCACATCCTACACGTGGAAAAGTGCTGAAAACCTGTCAGCTACAGCTGACACTAAGTCCGTCAGGTCAGATTTTAATGCCGTGAATATTTTTTCTAAACTTTTGCCACAGAGCACTGCCCAGTGTTGACATTTTAGGTCTCAGGGTAGCACTTTGCTCCTGGACTGGCTCTAACTAACTTTCAAAGTGATAGTTAGAAAGCCCCGGAACTTTCTGAAATCTCCACTTGTCCAGTCAATAAAGGGGGCTAGCACCGGAACTGAATTCTCTGGACAAACTGCAATGCCCCCTTGAGTGAATGAAGAGCTTTGAGATCGTCACAGAAAAATTCTAAAGGAGGAATTGGAGAGTATAATGATGTTTTCCTAAATTAAAAATGACAACCAGCATTTAGCGGGGGAATCAGAAGACAGACCCGAGAGCAGGAAGCTTTAGATTCATTACAACAGATGGTTTAGTTTTCACTGAATGAGGAGGAAGGAGCTGAATGAATGAGCAGGGGTATGTCTTGAAAAGATTCAGCAGCCCTCCAATTACGCAGGAACCACTGAGCAGATACGAAGGACTTGGACTGGTCTGTATTATACAGAATAAAGCATCCCTACTGGGTTTGACTTCAGCCGTTTGAAGTCATACGGCATAGTGTTCCACTATTAAGTAGCACTGGTGTAATTACCACCGGCAAGGCTTTACAAAATAGGATTGTGTGCAAATTCTTAACACAAAGGTAAGTCACATAGCAAATCTGTAATAAATACCTCTGAAAAAAAATACTGAATGATTTTCAGTTCAAGGAAAATGCTTCCTTCCACTGCGTGGCTTTTCTCTAGCCCACCTCTGCTTTTCTTTCCATTACAAAATTATAAAACATTTCATGTGAAATATAAAACACGCAAAAAGGGACAGAATGCAATACAACAGACCTCTCTTTCCACCACCAAGTTTACGCAGATGTTAACATTTTTCAATACCTGTTGCTATCTCCTCTCTGTAGACTTAAGATGTCACACAGCTGTGGCCTCACGCCATCATCCTTATCCCAGCCCTCCTCAGAGGTGAAAACTTATCTGTGTTTTTTGTATCATTCTTGTGCATGTGTTTTACCACATAAGCATGTGTTCCTGAGCCCTGTCACTATCATGCCATTGAACACTTTTAATACATGATGTTATGCTATATTGATCCATTTGCAACTTTCTAATTAACACATTTTAAGATGTATGCACATGTATCTCATGGATTTGAAGCGTAGAACATACTTTTATCTCTTCATGTGCATAATCCATTCCCTTCCTTAGGGACCAGTCCAGATTCTCAGCAACTGCTAGACTGACCCTGTTTCATGGGATGGCAGGGGGTTTTTTGGTTTTGTTTTACATTGCTTCTTACTACCACAAACAATGCTGAAATGTACATTTTTGTACATATAGCCTTGAGTGCACATAAGAGAGATTTTCTAGAGAAGAAATCTAGGGGTCAAATTGCTAGCTACTACGAAGTGATCATCTTCATTCTCATTATGTGTTGCCACATTTCTCTCGAAGATGGTTGTAACAACTTACACTACCATCAGCAATAAGAATTGCTTTTTCCTCACATCATCACTAACACTCTATGTGACCACACTAATTCACTTTTGTCAATTTAATGGTTGTGAAACTATATCACATTGAGGCTTTAATCTTCATTTCTCTATTAATAATATCGAGCATATTTTAATATTTTTATTTACACACCTGTGAATTGCCTGTGTTGCTTGTTCTCATCATTTACTCACTTCTCTTTTGGTTTTATGTCTTTTCGTGCCGATTAGTTTTTAAGATACAAATTGAAAATATGTTTCTATGTCAGTCTTTTCACTTTTTGACGTATAACTCATTTTTATGAAATTGGTTTCATTTTTAAAGTGCTCAGATTTATCGATCTTTTTCTTTATGATTTTTTTTTCCTGTATCCTGTTAAAGAAATGCTTCTTCAAATAATGTCATAAAGCCTTCTCTAATGGTTTCTTTTCAAATATTTACAACTTCACTTTTTGTATTTTTTAAAATTTACTTTTTCATAAAATGTAATCTGGCGGTCTGTTTTTATCTTGCCCCTGTGTCAAGTATTGAATAATTTATCCTTCATCCTATTACTTGCCACTCTCTTCTCTCATAGACTAAACTTCCCAAGATACGCAATATTCCCAGGTCTCCATTCTTAGAGTCTTAAACCAATACCACACTGTTTTTAATAGTTTACTTCTAAGTTTGATAAGTGGTATGATAGGCAGAAAAAAGGCTCCCAAAGATGTCCACATCCTAATCCCTGGAACCTGTGAAGCAAGTTATCTTGCATGGCAAAAGGAACTTGGCAGGTGGGATTAAATTAACAGCTTCGAGATGGGTAGAGGAGCCTGGATTATCCAGGTGAGTCCAACTGAATACATCAGTCCTTAAAAAGAGAGAGCCTTTCCAGGCTGAGATTAATGTGTTGGAATTCTAATCTATAGAACTCTAAGAGAGTATATATGTATATATATTTTTTTGTTTTAAGCCACTAATTTTGTGTGCTTCAAACCCTCACTTGAGAATTTCCAAGAAAGTCTCCATATTGTTGGTCAACTAGGCACCGAGTTCTCTGTGGTGAGCACCAACCATCGCTGGGCTAGATATCTGACACTGGAGGGCTGGACTTGTAGTAAAGAACAGTTTTAGTTTCAACCTATTCTGTAAAGGAACATAAATGAGGAGTGAGGATGTGTTTAGGGATCTAGAAGCCACATTAGAGTTTGTCCATTGGTTTCCTAGGTAACTGCAGTTTTTTGGTTTTTGGTTTTTTTCCAACAGGAAGAGTACTGACCTGGTGACTGCCATGTGACCCAAGGTTAGGTTCCCAACCCGGATAACTGTCTTCAGCCCCCATCTCAGGTTTTTCCAGTCTTCCCTGCTCACTGAGCCCCAGGGGCAGTCAGACCTGGAGATCTCTGGGAGAGTCAGCCTTGGGTGTAGTTTTATAGCCCCCTCCCCGCCAGGACCACTGCGGTCAACCAACATATAACTGCCTGAAATTCCTAACTGAAAAGGAGTAGCAAATTTGCTCATCAGGATTGCAAAGCAAGTGGAAACGATGTGATCGTTTATTCCGAGAGAAATTACAAGGCAGGCAATGCTAATATGAATTCCCACATCTACTCAGCCCTTTCTCGCCTGTTCTTAGTGAGAAGTCTCTCTCCTGTGTAACGGTGTACCTCTCTTCCCTTTTTGCCCCCACGTCTTTCCTCCTTGTGTCTCGCGCTTTCTTTCTCCAATATTTCTCTTTTGCCATTCTTTCCTCCTCCTCCCATTCTACTGTGAACTTCTTATCTTCTTTCCCCAGCCTCCCACTGTTTTGTCTCCTTCCATTAATTGGCCTTTATCAAAATATTAAAAATATTGTATTATAGACCATTAATGTTAAAGACAGTTTTTAAAATTCCTTGGTCTCAACATAAGAGTTAGATTAATTGAATGTTCCACACACAAATTCAAGTGACCTAAGCTCATCTGACTCTTGGTGCAGCTAAGAATTCCCTCGATTCAATTCATTTTTTTAGAATGTGAGCATACACATCTCCTGAAGAGGACACTAAAATGCAGTTGTCTGCCTCTCCTTTCTGATTGTGTAGATGTAGATGGAACTGGGGACCTTCCGTTCTTACCAAACACCACAAGTGACTCTGATGTGGGTGTTCTGTGAGATTACACATGGCGACATCCTGCTTTAACTTGTCTCTAACTGTTCTCTGATACTCAAGAAACCTCTTCTTTTCTCCCTAGACCCCAATATGTTCTGTCTACAGACGACCTTGCCTATTACTTCACAAGAACAAGGTAACTAAAGTGTAATTCTTCAGTTTCCATCCTTTGACAACCATTGAGCATGTCTCTCTCTCTCTTTTTCTCTGAATCCTTCCTTGCAACCCTTCTCTTTATGGCATGGGAAGAAAACATCTATCCGAGGCTGAGGCTGACTATGCCCTGGGCCCTGATGCTATCTGCAGTCCCACTATTCAGACAACTTGTCCTCCTCTAATTCCCAGCAGTCTCCTTCCTTCCCTCCCTCCCTCCTTCCCTCTCTTCCTCTTGCCTCCAAACGCTTCTTTACCTTTCCTTTGTCATTACTTTTATGTTTCTATTTATATGAAGATTTCTTTCTTTTATGAGCTGATGACTTTCTTGAGGACAGTGCCCACATATTCATCCTTGCACACCTGTCTACAAAACATCTAGAAGCATACTATTGTTGTCTCCTGGGATCTTTGTGTCCTGCGGAATGCTCTCAAAATGATCAACCAGGTTTATATTTCATCTCCAACTTTGCCCCAGGTTTGTATTTCATCTCCATGAATTAGCACCTTCAGAATCCAGTTCCACGTAAACTCTGGGCTTACGGATGGGTGCCATCACCTGGCAGAGAATAGCCTTGGACAAGGCAGCTTCTTTCAATAAATAAGCAGTTTTGGCATTCACTGATGATTCTTACCTGAAACAAATGTCATTATGGTTACCCAATGGCAATTTTCTAATTCATTCATTTGTTTAGTTTATATTTCTCTAAGACCCCAATATGACAAAGCAGAGATATAATGTAACGTCAGATAATATTTGTAATGTCAGATAATATTTGGAAAACAAAATACAAATTATCCCCAAATAAAAAACACAAATGCCTCTCCAGGAATCAAGTAAATACAAATTAAGACAAAATATAATACTTCAGTAGAAGAAAAAAACAAATTAAAAAAATACACTTATTTTGACAAGAATATAATGAAAACATAAATTCATATTTCCTTGTGAAGAGAGTGTAAGACTTTACAAACAATGTAACTCTAGCAAGAAACAGGAAATTCCTTTTCTAGGAACCTTCAATAAGTTCTCTTTGTCTCACTTCACTTTTTTTTCCCTCTTAAACTCAGACAAGACCGCATTTTTACTTTGAATTAAAAGTTTTCTTAGTATCACCTTCTCTCTCTTAGTTTGTGCTACCATAACAAATATCATAGACTAGGTTGCTTGAATAATAGAGATGTATTTTTTTCACAGTCCTGAAGGCTGGGACGTTCAACACAAAAAGTCAGCACGGTTGGGTTTGAGTGAGGGCTCTTTTCCTGGCTTCCGGATAGCTACCTCTGGCTGTGTCCTCACATGGTTCAGAGTGAGAGCCAGAAAGCAAGAGCGAGAGAGACAGACATAGAGACAGAGACAGAGAGAGAGGAAGTTAGAGAGCAAGACAGGCAGAGAGCCAGAGAGAAAGAGAGATAGAGAAACTATCTTCTTCTTCTTACAGGGCCACAGCCCTATTTCATCAGGGCCCCACTCTTACGATCTCCTAAAGGCCTTTTCACCAGATTAATTGGGGATTGGGCTTCAACATATAAATTTTAAAGCGACACATATAGCATCATTTCAAAAGAATTGCTTTTGGCCTTTGAATATCTACCCTACCGTTGGTATATTTGCAAAGAGAATTGTCAGAAACGATATTTGTGTAATGTTAACTTGATGATTTCTGAGTGATAAGAATTGGGGTTTTTTTTGCTTTTGTCTTTGAACTTTGCAACCTAGTTTAAATGTTTCCATAAAGTTACCTTTACAATTATAAATGAAAAAGACCAGCATCTTTTCACAAGTACCCTCGTTTGCTACCATGTTGAGTTGAAAGTGAGCATTTTTTCATCACCGGGAAGACTCTAACCGTCCCAGTGCTTTTCAAATGTCCCCACTAGACACTCTTATGAACAAAACAAGAGGCAGGGAAAGAGGCAGGCAATGGAAGGGATTTCTGGGGATAGAACCAATTGTAGCCTGTCTCAAGTATAACATTTCTTTGAAGTCTTACAATCTGTAAGTTGACTTGATTTTTCTATTTTATCCATAATAGATGTCTGTCTCCATATAAAAATAATATTTAATATTACTTACCCTTGAGTAAAATTCATGTTCAAGGAAAATGGATCATTATCCATCCTGGGGCATTAAGTACCCTTTGAGTAAATCATTTTATGTCTGTAGGCACTCACATCCCCATCAAGAAGCACAGGCTTAATGTAATTATTAAAACTATCATTTGCCTGGATGTCTACAAATCATAGGAATTGTTCCACATAAATTATCTCATTGGGCCTCCCAGCATCCTCCTTTTCAGGTTCAGTATCCTTTACCTAGTTTGGAGCACTGCAATCCCTCCTGACTCTCAGTTCAAGGCCTCTTTCTCGTATATCTGCATATTCGCTACCTGGATGATTACTTTTTTGACTGTAGTTCCAATTGCCTGGTACAGTCCAGCGACACCCAAATCTGTGTCTCTAGAGACACTCACACTGCTGTCAGCTTGACATCACATCTTGGATGTCCAACTAGCATTTTAAACACTAAATATCCAGTGTGGAATTTTTGATCTTCTTTCAAATCTTCATTTCCATTCAAAGGCACCATCATCCATCTCATTGCACCAAGTCAGAAATCAGTATAATTATGACATCTCAATATTCCTCATGCCCCATCTAATATATCACCAAGCCTACAAACTTCTACAAAAGCTTCCAGTTAGTTTATGTCTCACAAGTTCACCACTACCATCACCACCGCCATCCCAGTCCAAGCTACCATAATGTTTTCCTGACTGGTAAAATAGAAATATTTAAATCTGTACTTGAATGTCCAGTAGGTATCTGAAAATGAGGCTGTCTAAACAGAAATTTTGACTACTTACCCCAACCAGTTCTTTTTGCCATCGTCTTCATGCGAAAAAGTACCACCCCAAACCCTGTTTCTCAGGTGAAACATGAAAAATAATTCTCAATTCCCCACTTTCTCTCATGCCCTTTATAAAGGGCAGCACACAATTAGAGAGCATGTCCATGATCACAGAAAATTCTACCTAACAGTGCTGTAGCAAGTCTTGGAATCAGAGAGAATTTTGATTTTATTTTTTAAAATTGCTTTGGTTATCCTAGGGTTGTGTGTACGAAGAAGGACCAGAAAAACAAAACAACAACAAACCCAAGAATTTATTTATTAAAAAGTGTGTATTTAATCTTACATGTCTAAACTTCAGTTACCTTCTCTGTTTGACACAACATACCCATCAAGATACTTTTCCCGCCGCTCAAAACAGTTTTTGAAGGCGTCCGTTTTGGTGTTTTTCAGCGCTTCTGCTGCTTTTTGTTCTACCTCCTTCACATCAGTCAAACATTTCCAGGGAATCACACAAAAGTCGCTCAGGGCGAGATTGGCTGAAGAAGGAAGATGGAGCATGGGGTTCCTGCTATTTCTTATCAAAAGCTGCTGAACACCCAACGTGGGGTGGGCAGGTGCATTGCCATGGTGCAAGAACCAGTCACCTGTGAGCCACAACTCGGGCTCCTTCTTTAAATCATGATGCGACCTTCTCAAAACTTCCACATAAAAACTTTGGTTGACCGTTTGATCCAGAGGAACAAACTCTGAGTGTACTACAAGAGGGCTGCCCTCCGAAAAGACAATTTCAATCTTTTTGGGGTCCCCCCTCCAATTTTTGTCTGCATTTTGGAATCAGCTAGCCAATGTCTTGGTGTGCTTGTGCTGCTACAAAGGAATAGCCAAGGTTGGGTAATTTATAAAGAAAAGAGTCTACTTGGCTCACGGGTCTGTAGGCCATCCAAGAAGCCTGCACGTGGCGAGGGTCTCAGGCTGCTTCCACTCATGGCAGAAGGGAGAGGGAGGTGGCGAGTGAAGATCACACGGACAGAGAGGAGGCGAGAGGATCCAGCCTTTTTTTAACAACAACTCTCCAGGGAATGAACAGAGTGAGAATCCACTCACCCTCCCTCCGGGGCGTTAATCTGTTCCTTAGAGGTCTACTCCCTGGACCCAAATACTTCCCATGAGGCTCTACCTTCAACCCCGAGGGTCAAATTTCAACATGCGAGTTGGAGGGGTCAAATATCCAAACTACAGCAACCAATTTCTGCAACAAGGCTACTAGATTTTGGCTGGGATTGCATTGGTCTAGATCCGTTTGGGGAGAAGTGATACCAATATAATTCATAAACATAGCACATCCTTTCCACTGATTTAGGTCTTCATTGATTTCATCATTGTTTTCTAGATTTCAGTTTATAGAACTTTTATGAGTTTATTAAATAGATCTCTAGCTTTTTAACTGTGTATGCTATTAGATAATATGGCAGTTTTTGTTTCCAAAGTTTACTTTTCAATTGTTTTCTGCTTGTATGCCGGAACATAACTGGTTTCTGCATTTTGATTTTGTATCCTGTGACTCTGTTAAACTCTTACGTTTCAGTAACTTTTCTTTGGGTTTCTTAGGGTTTCTATGTACCCCATCTACTAATCAAGACAGTTTTATTTCTTTCTTTCCAAACTGCATGCCTTTCCTTCCTTTTCCTTGCCTACTGTACTAAGAACTCTAGCACCATGTTAAATGGAATCTTGAGGAAAGCATGTCTTTCACCCTTCAGTATGCCTGTAGTTTTTTCTGTAGATATTCTTTTACAAACTGTGGATGCTCCTTTCTGCTCCTAGTTCCATGGGAGCTATTTTTTAAAGCCAATCACAGAAATTAAATTTTTTCAAGACTTTTTCTACATCTATTAAAATGTCTTTAAAAAATTCAGTTAATATGAAGAATTATATAAAGAAATTTTCAGATATTAAACTATGCATAACTGAGATATATCCCATTCAATCGTGACATAGCATCTTTTTCTATATTGCTACATTTAATTTGCTACTATTTTGTTACAAATTTTGGAGTCTATTCATAAAGGATATTGTTTTATACAGTAGTCCCCCATTATCCATGGGGGCTACACTCCAATACCCCCAGTGGAAAGTAGTGCACGCTATATATATATTATGTTTTTCCCTACACATACATATATATTTTATTTGCTTGTTTGTTTGTTTTGAGTCAGAGTCTCGCCCTGTCATCCAGGCTGGAGGGCAGTGGCACAATCATTGCTCACTGCAGTCTTGACCCTCTGTGCTCAGGTGATCCTTCTGTTTTAGCCTACAAAGTATCTGGGACTACAGGCGCAGGTCACCATGCCCAGCTAAGTTTTTTATTTTTGTAGAGACATGGTCTCACTATGTTGCCCAGACTGTTCTTGACCTTTGGGGCTCAAGCAATCCTCCTGCCTTGGTCTCCCAAAGTGCTGGGATTACAGGCGTGAACCACCACATGCAGCCACATTCATACTTCTGATAAAGTTTAGGTTATAAATTAGATACAGTAAGAGATTAACAATAATGACTAATACTATACTAGAACAATTATAACAATATATTATACTAAAAGTTATGTGAATGTGGTCTCTCTCTCTCTCTCTCTCTCAAAATTTCTTGCTGTATTGTACTCACCTATTTTTAGACCACAGTTGGCCATGGTTGACTGAAACCATGGAAAGTGAAACTGTGGATGAGAAGGGACCGCTGTACTTTTCTGTCTTTTAATGTCTTTCCCTGCTTTGGAATCAGAGTGTTGTGGGCCTCACACGAGCTGGGAAATACTCTCTCCTCTCTGGTTTTCTGAGAGTGTTTGTGCAGGGCTGATATTGTTTCTTTCTAAAATATTTGATATTGGGGTATTGTCTTTAGCAAATATCAGACAACAATATAAAGTACTAACTGTATAAACATACGTATAAAATGTTCCAGTCATATGCTATTACAGCATGTATTTTTATATCTCCCCAAATGGTAAAATAATATTTATTCTCATCAGATATGTTCTGAGACCAGCCTGAAACTTCAGCCTGCTTCTCTAGACCTGAGGAGAGGCCAGTCCATGAATAATAGACACCCTCAGATATTTACTGAGAGAGGAAGAAAAGGAAGTAGCAGATTTCACATTCACTGTGTCGTGACCCTATGTACATCAGTGGTTATTTTTATGTGCCATTTATGGCACATTCAGATCTCTGAGGGAAGGATACTTCAGCGAAATGTTTCTTAATTCACCTCCCCAGCAGCCTTCGCATTTTAAAAACATCAAAACTATGTACACTGAAAGTTGATTATTTGACTGTCAACATTAATAATGGAGTCAAAACCGGGGATGCAGAAAAGAATAAACATATGATCACGATTTCTTATAGGTAACTACTTTATGTTTTATGCAGAAAATAAGAGTGTATAAAGAAATTCAATAGGTTATATATTTGGGGCCATTATTCACAGAGATAAATATCTATAGTTTATTATAATATTTTCTATGCCATAAAATATTATAATATTTAATGCTTCTCCTTTTTTTTAGTTAAACATGGACGCTCTAATGATTACGTTAACATAATAAGGCTACCTTTAATGAAGAATGACAATGTGTTCTTGAATAATATTTGTAAATTTCAAACAAAAAGAACACTGGCTGATTTTATCAGTTTTTACTGTCTTCTGTTCCTAATATCTACAGCAAAGACATATATCCTGAAGTTTGTTGTTGTTGTTTTGTAAACAAGAATCACTTTTATGAAGAAAGAGACAGGAACAATGATGAGCCCAACTTCAAAGCCTCCTGTCAGTACTGAGTTTTTAGTTGACTTCAGAAAATTTGCTTGAAGAGAACCGAAAAGCACTGGTTTCCAGAGTGTGAGAGTTGACAAGGTGCTTGGGTGGCAAATTTCCTGCAGGAAACTCCCATCTAACTCAGGCCTGGTATCCTACTCCCCACAGCACGTTGAGGCCGTGGATTTCATGCAAGCCACCGGGCTCTGGGAAACAAGCACCGTAGTATGAAGGCGCCCGCCCCAGATGCTCTGGCCGCCACGCATTAGCATGTTTCCAGGAAGAGTGACGTCTCCAAGTGATGCAGAACTGAAAGCAGGTTCTGCACGAAATCCCTTCCTGCGCTGCACCTGGTCCCCCCCTCCCCTGGCCAGCCCCTCCACAGCGAAGAGCCAGGCCTGGTTCCTGTCACCAGCCAGGCGATGGTTTCAGACGCCAGGCCTGTGTTCTGGCTTCCCTCTGGGTCTCACTGGCGGCCTGGACAAAACGCAGGCGCCCCACGATCTGTCTGCAAAGCCCACAGCGATCACAGGAAGATGTGCTCATCCTTCAGTGGCCAGCGCCGGCTGCGCGATGATGTCCTGTGGGGAATGCATCCTAAAGTGAGTGCAGAGGCCAGCCGAGCTCAGACCTGGGGGCAGGAGGGGGGACGTTTCCACTCTGCTGGTGAAGCATCTCCTCTCTGCCAGAACCTAAGACCCAGGGTCCTTGGGGAACGCTGTCCGGAGGCTTTCCTTGGGAAGTCATCTGCTCTCTCCAGGAGGACTGGCTCCCCTGGGAAGTCCTGGTCTCTCACAGTCCTGGCCTTATGTCCAGGGGAACTCCATACCCAAGTCAGCCAAGCATGCGTTCTGTTTTAGGGCCAAAAATTATCCAGAGATGAAACTAAGCTTTCTAATGATGCAAATAAATACCAGACAGTCTCCTTTTTAAGAAAGTTATGATCATAGAATGAAACAGGTACCTGAATTTCCATTTGAATTTGACCAATTGACCACCACGTGACCTTGGACAAGTTGCAGATGAAACTAGGACATTAAACGGTCTGAGCTCAGTAGGCTGCAAGCAGGAAAAACAAAATAACAACAATGAAAAAACCCCACAAACGACTGTTTTTTACTACGTCTCTCAGAACGTACTCTGTGAGCTATTTGTTCTTCACTGCTGACCATGAAATCTTGGCAGGCTGCAACATCATTCCAGTGCGCCAGTCACTTTTATTGTCTCATTACAGGGCAAAAATGCCATAATCGCGGCTTCGTACTCTTTCCGCTACCACCACCTCTCACCTTGTCCCCCATCCAGCGGGGTGTGGCTTCAGGCCTGGAAACCCAGAATGAGAGAAGAGTATGCTTGGCTTCTCTCTTTTCTCCACCTATTTATGTCATTCTGCTTTTAGGACTTCTCTGAGCTCCATCAGGCCTGGAGGCGAAGAATGAGGGAGGGCCGGCAAGTACCAGGAAGGAGCGAACTTGAGTGGCACGGACGTCATCTGTGCTGGAACCCAGTGAGTGTGGCAGTGTTCCACTGATCCTTCCTCCTGTGGGGCACGTTGAGTCTCTCAATGATATCCCCACTGGATCCCTCCAATCACAACTTCCTTGTTGCTTACTTGTTGCCTGCTAGCCGCTTCTAATTCTTCCTCAGCCTCTGAGCGGGTGGCAGTCAACTCCCTCACTGGGGTCAAATCTCCTATCCAGTCTGCTTTGTGTTACTATAAAGGAATACCTGAGGTTGAGTAATTTATAAAGAAAATAGTTGTATTAGGCTCATGGTTCCTCAGGCTGTACAAGAAGCATGGTGCTCACATCTGTATCTCGGGAGGGCCTTAAGCTGTTTCCCTCATGGTGGACGGCAAAGGCGGCGGGGGGGGGGGCTGGTATGCATAGAGATTGCATGGTGAGAGAGGAAGCAAGATGGAGTGAGACGGTGAGAGTCAAAGTAGGTCTGTATCACCTCTCTCCCGTGTGGCTCTTATCTAGTCTATGAGATGAACTGTTGCATCCTTGTCCCACCCTGCTGATGATGGAACAGCTCTCCACTTTGGAGGCAACCCTCTTTCTGCTCTACTGTCTTGGGCCAATGTATGAGGTATGAACCCCCCCCAACAGAATTTATTTATTAAAATGGTGTATTTATTCTTATATGTTTAAACTTCAGTCACCTTCAACGTACTCTCCATTTGATGCAATACATCTATCAAGATGCTTTTTCTACTGCTCAAATTAGTTTTTGAACTTGTCAATTGTGATGCCTTTTAGTGCTTCTGACGTTTTTTGTCTCACCTATTCCACATCAGCAAAATGTTTCCCTTTGAGGTCTTTTTTTTCATCTAGGGACACGAACAAAAAAAAGTCACTGAAGGTGAGACTGGGTGAATAGGGAGGGTGGGGTATGAGGGTCATGCCATTTTGTGTCAAAAACTGCTGAATACTCAGCATGCTGTGGGCAAGTGTGCTCATAAATCACCCATCATGAAATGACCAAAAATATTGAAAGAATCTCCAAAAACTTCACTGAAGCTGAACGCAGCCTCTCACAACAACACTAGCTGGTTCACTGATGCCCATGGCTTCCCAGAACACTTACCTAGCAGAGAAAGCCTGTACTATAAGGGGCCCACCATCCAAAAAATAATTCTGGATTTTTGAGGAACCCTCCTCATATCTTAGTTTCTTTGCTTCTAGCCTCCAGGATAACAGGTCAAATTCTGCAAATAATTTTTTTTTGAAGCTTTCTTTCTTATTTAGCTCAAAGGGAGGAGCTAAGCAAAAGTGAAAATGCTTTCTCCATAGTAACCATCTCTTCCAACCATTTCAGCTTTAACTTTTTATACCTTCAAGGTGGCTCAATATCTCAAAATGAGGTCCATATAACTCTAGTCCTGTGCTCTAATCAGTAGGTGTCTTAGTCTGCTTTGTGTTACTATAAAGGAATACCTGAGGTTGAGTAATTTATAAAGAAAATAGCTGTATTAGGCTCATGGTTCCTCAGGCTGTACAAGAAGCATGGTGCTCACATCTGTATCTAGTGAGGGCCTTAAGCTGTTTCCCTCATGGTGGAAGGCAAAGGCGGCGGGGGGGGGGGGCTGGTATGCATAGAGATTGCATGGTGAGAGAGGAAGCAAGATGGAAGGAAGGCACCAGGCTCCTTTTAATAATCAGCTCTCTTGGGAACTAATAGAGTAAGCACTCACCCCCCCCATCCCAGGTACAGGCTTCCCTGATAGGTAAGTGTTCTGCAAGGTAGTGCATTGATTTATTTGTGAGGGATCCACCCTCTGGAACCAAACACCTGTCAGTAAGCCCCATGACTCAACACTGCCACACTGGGGATTAAATTTCAACATGAGATTTGGTGGGGACAAACATCCAGGTCATAGCAGTAGACAATGTTTATCACATCATGAATGACCAATAGGACTTGACAGGTCTCAAAAGGAAGATTTCAAATAATGGGAAACAAAGCCTTAAATGAAAATGGATAAATCTCCTAAACCAGACTAGCATGTACTTATTCAAGCTGAGTATTTATATCTTTCTTCAGTTACACAAAATTCTTCAAATGGGACCCCTCACCATCCTTTTTTATCATATCCTTCTGGAACTCCTATAGGCATGAGTTGGCATTTCCTGTTCCATCTTCTAAGTTTTGTAAGCTCTTACACATGTTTTTAATATCTTTATCTCTCTGTGCTAGCTCCACTTCTGGAAATATGGCAATTGTGACCTAAAAGCCTTTTGGAGACACCTAGAACTGTTGGTGAAAATATAATATACAAATGCATAGCAGAGTTCTCAAGAAAGTAAGAGAAATCACTAAGGGTCAGATGTAAGGTAGAAATTCAAAGGCAGAGTAGTAAGGACATAGCCAAATCTTTGGTTACTCTCACTAGTATCACTGGTATGAGGTTAGGAGGGAGAAGCCAAGATATTGACAATTTCAGAAAGTGTTTTTAATCCACATAAAAGTTTGAAATGAAGCCTTAGATCCACATGTCAAATGGAGTCAGAACTGTGATCCAAGTCATAAGGCTATAGCATCCGTGACTGACCAAAAAAATCTACCTGTTAGCAAGAAGATAATCAAGAAACATGTCTATGGGGGGGCAGAGAAGCCTCCTAAGACTTTGTAACCACAGAGCTAAAATTCATGTGCATTTTAGTTTCAACTTTTTACCCCTTTTGTAGCTTGGGAAACCCTAAGCCAAAAAAAAAAGACTCCACAATTGGTCTCAGGCCAATATTATCAATATTATCCTTAGATGGTCTGAAAAAACCAACACCAAATGCTCAATCCAAGTGTGCCAGGGTCTCATGGTTAAAGCTTCACTAAAGATTAGTGCAAAACCCCAAATCCTAAAATCAGAGGACACATGTAATTATGAGTGCTGCATACAGTTAATTAGATAACATAATAATATGACAGAAACTATACAATTAGTAATTTTTAATATTTCATTCAAACTTTTTTTAGACTTATAGAAAATTTGCAAAATAGTAAAAAGAATTACCATATAGCATTCACCTAGATTCTCCCACTGTTTATCATAAGAATTCTGCCAACCATATACCTGCACACTTTTTTTGAACCATTTGAGAGTGACTGACATAATTCCCATTAACTGCTAAATACTTCAGTATATGTATCATAAAATAAGGATATACTTTTATATAACTGCAGTATAATAATAATATCAGGAAATAAACATTGATACAATTATATTATCTAATCTACAGACCTTAATTAATTTTTTATCAGTTATACACTAAATTTACTTTACAGTAAGGAAAAAAGGTTTTTCTAGCTTGAGATCCAATTTGGGGCCATACATTGCATTTAGTTGTATTTTTTGTCTCCTTTAATCTAAAACCCTTATTCTGCCTTCCTTTACGTTCTTATTACCTTGATATTTTTGAAGAGTAGAGACAAATTATTTTGTACACTGTCTCTTAATTTGGTTTTCCCACCTTTCCTCATAAATTAGGTTACAGTTAGTTATTTGGACAGGAATACCACGGAAGTAACCTTGTGCCCTTCTCAATGCATCCTATCAGAAGGCCAGTTTTGTCTATTTGCTCTGTTACTGAGGAGGTTAACTTAGAGCCCTTGGTAAGTCTGTGCGCCGGGCTTCTTCAATATTGCTACCTCTCTTCGGCCATTAATTTCATGCGGGCAGACACTTGGAGATTATGTAAATATTTTATTTTATTACTTATCAAACTTGCACCCACTAGTTAGGAGATTCGTACTTTTGTTCATCAGTTTAGCATAGTAATTCAAAGCATAAACTTGGAGTCAGAGACCTGGGTTCAAGTCCAGATCTACCATTTATAAGCTATATGAACTTGGCAATCTATTTAATTTTCTGAGCCTCGGTGTCTTTGTCTGTTAAATGGAGAGGGTAGTGATGGTTCTTGCCTCGGAGGATGGTCATCGGCTCTTAAGTTTCCATTATTATTCTTTATTTCTAAAGTGTTCTTTTTCAAGTAATCATTATCCTTTTCTTAAAGTGTCTTGTCATTTCACTTTTAAAAATCCCCATTTTCTTGCCTTATCTCTTTAATTACTTCAAGTATTTTTGTTTTATAGGATCTTTTGGGTAGTTCTACCTTCTTGGGTTTTAGGGGATAAATTCTCCTTTTTGTTGTGCTATTTCTCTACCTTATAATAGACTGTTTCTTTGTGTGGTTTACATTTTTTCATGAGTAGATGTTAGGTCCTCTCTCTAGGTGCTGTATCCTCCGAGCCCATGGTTTCATGATCTTACATGACTAACATTATGGCGATTGTTCACTCTTAATTCTGGCACATGTATATTCATTTTCTTGTTTCCTTATTGTGAATTCAGGTTATTTTATCCAATGTATCTATGAGTCTTTGTTGTCAAATCTGTAGGAATTCATTTCCATCAGTAAAATTTTAAACATGGCTATCAAAACTGGGAAAAATTTTAGAGTCAACGTATAGCCTCCCAGTATCATCAGATAATATGTAAGCACTGACTGTTTCCAGAAAAGGGAAGGTCTGGTCTTGATTCCCAGACATGCTAAATCATCAGCCTCCTTCTCCTGAATCCAAAGTATACACATCACCCTATCAGTTAAGCAATGTATTCTCATTGGACTATGTGAGCTGCAGGGGATGAGATGGAAGGATCTGGAGTAGTTTAGGGAGGGCAGGGGATAAAATACAGAGCCTGAGCTGACTATCCTAACGGTCTGAGTTCTGAGTAAATCAATAACTGTGGTTACAATGTGCCTCTGAGCTTTAACACCTGAGATTTTTCCCCAGACTCTTCCCCAGTGGGTAATCCTTAATGAGCTGCTAAGAGACATGATCAAAACTATTAGAATCACCTTGTGACAACGTGCAACTTTACAAGATGTTCTCACATTGGAAAGTTATAATAGTGTACTAACCATTACAATATGTATTAAAGACCAAGGACAAGGCTTTCTGTAATGTAAAAGTCACAAGATTAAAACATAAAGGAATACAATCCACATGTACTAGAGAGCTGTAACACTCCAATAAAGTTACCAAAAAAATCTTAAACCACAAATCTAAAAATTGTAGTGCAATCCAAACAAACATTTCAGACTCACTCTGAGTCCGGACTATTTCCCAACAGTGTGTCTTATGCTTCAGTTTGCAAACACACTTCAAAATATCATCAGAGCATGCGTGTTTTGGGTTAGGAGGCTTTATCTGGCGCATGAAAATCACACTGAAGACCTTAGACAATGAATCCCAGACATCCCAGATATACTTTCTCCTAAGCAACGTCAATGTTACATGTGATTACACAAAATCTGATTTACTTTCCAGAAAGATTGGGAAATGACCTGGCTTGGTGGACGACTTGGCTGTTATCAGGCATACCACACTTGGTTTTATTCCCCTATAGGGCCTTAGGGAAGGTCAAATAGTAACAGAATATCTTTTTTACCACTGTGCTAAAAGATAATTTTTCTCCCCTCTTGGTCTGCCAAGATTCAAATCCCAACTAACAATGAAACCTTAACCACGCCTCCATGACTCTTTCCTCATCTTAAACAGCGAAAATTATGCATGTGCTAACTGTGAGGATTACATGAGCTAAATCATAGTTGGTATTATTATTATACTATAATACTATCACTTTTATCATCTTAGGCTTTTCTTAGGGTGAAGTGACAGTGAAAAGTTACTTTACGGGAGACTTTCTACAAGACACGGAGAAGGTTAAATGGATGGGTGCACTGATTGGGCCAGGATCCCCTTTCCTGAGGGCTGGGGAGGTGAGAGGACCCGCTTAGTCATGTGGCCTGTCCGTGGATGCCCTGAGACGTTTCCCGTCCTTTATATTCATTATCTCTTGCTTTTCTAACACCCCAAAGTAAGCATTTTTATTCTCACTTTACAGATGATGAAAATGTGGTTTGGAGAAGTTAAATAACTCAGCTGCGCGCACACAGCGCCAGCAGCTTGATGTGAGAAGGCCCATGCGCCTCCCACCATTCCCACCCGTGTCAGCACAGTCCGACCAGGACAGGAGCGCGGTCCCCGGCCACTCTGTTTCTTTGAATGAAAAGTGAGTCCGTTGTT
Organism: Tarsius wallacei; assembly: GCA_963574415.1. Taxonomy (NCBI): domain Eukaryota; kingdom Metazoa; phylum Chordata; class Mammalia; order Primates; family Tarsiidae; genus Tarsius; species Tarsius wallacei. Next base: position 32,700 of record CAUYQG010131476.1, read on the forward strand.
ATAGAGAGGGCACACACATATAACTAATTATCGGAAAGAGGACGGGAAACGTCTCAGGGCCTCCACGGACAGGCCACACGACGGAGTGGGTCCTCTCACCTCCCCAGCCCTCATCTTCCACACTGGGGGAAAGGGGATCCTGGCCCAGTCAGTGCACCCATCCATTTAACTTCTCTGAGTCTCCGTTTCCTGATCTGTGAAGCAGAAATGTAAGTTTGACTGCCATGAGAAATTCTGGGGATAATCGTGATTTTTTTAATTTAATTTTTTTTAATTTTAAAAATGTGGTCACCGTACAGGTAAAGTTTGGGCCTCCCTTTGGTCCCCACTTTGCCTGGTTTGAGATCAGGTACCCTCATTGATGTTATGTGCCCCCCTTTTTTAAACGTGTCCTAGTCATCTGTTGCTGTGTGACAGCCCACCAAAAACAATGGCTTAAAACAATAACTATTATTTATTTTTAAATGCAACTGGATTTTGATAAGGCCCAGCCAGGCGGGTTTTGTTCAGGGCCTCTCCTGGAGTTTAAGTTGGACAGTGGCCAGGAATAGGGTCACCCCTGAAGTGTCCTTACTAAACTGTCTGGTGGCTGAGCTGAGAAGGCTCAGGCATATAGGGACAGGAGGAGCTGGGGCTAATCCTTCTTCCACATGTCATCCCTCCCTGTAGGCTTTCCACAGGCGGCCTTGGGATAGACAGATGGCACACATGGTGGCCTAACCACCCGCAGTTACATTTCATTCTGGGGACACACAGCAGAAGACGTGTGGCCCTCCCTAACGGAACCTCAGAAGCCACACAGCATCCTTTCTGCTTCACTGTATTCATCAAGAAGTCACCAAGTCATTCTTGGGTTGAACGGCTGGGGGCATAGACTCTACCTGTACACAGGAGGAGTATCCAAGAATCGCACACATCCTTTAAAAACACCCTCAGACAGATTGCTGTAAAGCGTAGGTGCTGTTATCATTAATTTTATCCAGCTGCAGATCATTCTTTCTGGGAATTATCAACAGCAAATAGAAAACATTTCATTTCAAGTTAATTCTAAGGACTGCATTCCCCAATTATGAAATTGTTGTGTTCTCAGATCCACCAACTCTTGTATTCGCCAAAGTAAAACATAGCCTGGAAATACATTTCTTGTAAAAATATCAGTAAACATGATACTATCTCAAGCATCCCAAGCACATTTTCAAAGCTCATCTGCTTTAAAAGATTGTTGGGATTTTTTTCCCTGTTAACATGGATAGGCAAAAAGTGAACTGTAATAAGTCTACTGGGGCATTGGCCACTTTTGAAAATGTAACTGGTACTTTGCACCACGCTATGTGATCTGGGCCTGTCATCCATAAGGTATGCAGCCTGGTGGGCAGGAAAGGGGAGATGTGTGGCATCCCCTGTGAGGGCTACCAGGGCCCTAGAGGTGCAGAAGTCCACAGTAAACCGAAGGTCAAGTTCTGCTGAGAAAGCCTCAGTGGCCAGCTTGGGGATATTCAGGGAGTGTTCTGTTTAGCCTGGAATCCAGGCTTGCTGACTCTTACTTCAGTGCTCATTTGATCATCGTACAACTTCTCAAGAAGTTGCATGCATGATTTCCTCCTTGGGAATAAGATACATTGAGTAGTTCAATGTCTCTGGATAGCTATTACATAATAAACTCCATGTTGATTAAGCCCACACCTATCAAATTGCCAGTGGTACCAAAGTATTCTTTGTTATTTTATCTCAGAAGTTAACAAATCAGCAAATATCCCCAATGTCCTTTACTCACTGGTACAAACACACAATCCACAATTTATCTAGATCCTTCTTGAATCTATTTCTTTTCTTAAACTTGCATAAATTCTGGGGACAATCACTAGTTTCAGAATACCGTCTTTAGAACTACTTTAGAACTCTTTAGAACTACATGAGTACCCATGAAGTTTTTATTTTTGTGTTTATAGAGACAGGGTCTCCCTCTGTTGCCCAGGCTGAAGTGCAGTGACACTATCATAGCTCACTGCAGCCTTGAACTCCTGAGCTCAAGCAATTCTTCCACCTCAGCCTCTCAAGTAACTAGGACAACAGGTTTGCACCATCACATCTGACTACTTTTTTAAAGATTATTTTGTAGAGATGGGGTCTTGCTATGTTGCACAGGCTGGTCTTGAACCCTTGGCCTCAAGCAATCCTCCCATCCCAAAGTGCTGGGATTATAGGCAGGAGCCACTGTACCCATCCCCCAAGATGTTAGTGGCTAATTAGCTCACTCAGCTTTTGTCTCTCTAGAAGGAAAAGGTGTAAGGTTTTAAATTAAAGATTCTGTATCTTCCTGGAACATTCTAGTTGCTATTTTATCAATATGTTTCAGCATCAGTTTTTTTTTTTTCACATAGTCCATTATGAACAGAAAATTACATTTTGTGTTCTAGTTTGTACACTTCATGATGTATATAGGGCCAGCTATTATGTCTCAGGCATCACTTCTGTCTCTTGCTGTTCCCCGCCATGTAGCGGCATTGTCCTCGAATTCTTCTCAACCCTATGCCCTAGGTATCCACTGGTAGCAGCCTAGAATAGGCCCACAGCACGGAGCCCACTTGAGGCTTTGGAGCAGTAGAGTGACCACATGTTAATATCCTCACTCTTGGAGGCTCTAGTAAAATGACAGTGAAGCATTTTTTAAAAATATAACAGTAGAGTCCTACAAGGACAGAGGAACAGGGAAAACAGTCATTATCAGCTGACAGATGTCTGTGAAAGTTTTGTAAAACGGTAAACAGAGAAGTGGTACCTGACAAAGCAGTTTAGATGAAGCCACAGCCTAGAGTCGTGCAGACAGGGATGCAGCCAGAAAGCAAGTCTGTGTTTCCTCCTGAGCTCCGGAGAGACTCGGGACTTGGGACTTGGGGCTAAAGACAAAGGTGCAGATTTACTTCGATCTCCTCTATTTCCATGGCACAAAACGTCCAGGAGCCGGGAATGTCTCTTCCCACTCCACTACCCCAAGAGGGCCGAGGTTGGGGGGATTCTGTCAATGAAGCTGGACTGCTCCCGTGCAGAACTCTTTGCTTCCTGACGTTGGGAGATTCCTCATGCAACAGGCAGGGCTTTCACCCACCACTGTAAAGCAAAAGTTAAAAGCTCTGTTCTTGAATCTAGAGCTTTTTAATGCCTCATTCTCAAATACACATTTTTTGATCAAGACTCCCCAGACATTTAAGAAAATTTTACAACATGAAAGAGAAACTAAGACATGCAGACAGAGAAACAATGATGCTCGAGACAACTGATATTGAAGGAACAGAAACTTAATTTTTAAAATTACATCTAATTCTAGTAAGCATCTTCAGAATGGTTTATAAAGATATATTTTCTAAGCAAAGATGGGATATTATGAAAGGAACTAAGAAATAGAAAGAGCTCTTGAAAAATATTAAAATATGAGTCTGCCAAAAAATTCAAAGGAATATAATGTTGGGAATTTTGTTTTTAAAGAACAAAAAAAGAAAAAGAGAAAAATCAAGAGCTATGTGCAACAATCCATGAGGCCCAACTTCTAATTATTAGGAGCCATAAGAATAAAGAAAAGAGAATACTCAAAGAAAGAAATAATCAAAACACTTATAAGATATACCAGCATGAAAGGCAAGCAGTTTTCCATTCAAAAGTCTTACTTACTGCACAGGATAATACTTTTATTTTTAGTTGGAGTCTCACTCTATCCCCCAGGCTGGAGTGCAGTGACACATTCACAGCCACCCCAGCGTCAACCTGCTGGGCTCCAGCGATCCTTCCACCTCAGTTTTCCAAGTAGCTGGAACTATATTTGCTACCACGTCCAGCTAATTTTTGATTTATTGTAGAGATGAGGTCTTGCCAAGTTGCCCGAGCTGGTTTCAAACCCATGGGCTCAGGCAATCCACTCACCTCAGCCTCCCAAAGTGCTGGGATTACAGGCTGAGCCACCGAGTACTTTTATTATTTTTAAAGACACATTATTTGTGAAATTTCATAATACTAATGATAAATAAAAGACCCTGAAAACTTCCAGAGAGAAACAAAAGAAGACTACAAAGGAGATGGGAAGAGACTGGCATCAGAATTCCTGTGGGCAACACCAGATACCAGAAGATATTGGGCAATGCCTTTAGAAAACATCCGGATAACACAGGTCCAAAGAACCAACATGAAGAGGCCATAAAAAAGCAGAAGAAAAATTCATTCCAGCCTAGAATTCTTTACCCAACTGAATTATATAAAGGTTGGACTAGAATAAACACTTGGAGTTGAAGTCTCAAAACACTGAATTCTCACATTCCTTATCCTGAGAAGACGACTTTATGGACATGCTCCAGCAAACAGAGTGAGAAAGGGGAAGACAAAAACCAAAGAGTGGGTGATTCTCACCCAAGAGAGAAGCAAAGGGAACTCCCAGAAAGCAGCGCTGGAACGTAGTAAGCCCGAAGGTACTAAAACCAGGTCAGAAAGAGTGGTTGGAACTTCAGAAGGGACGTGTGTGTGGATAAAATCAGACTTGAAAGACTGGTTATTTCATTTTGGGGAATGTTGAATGACTGAAGGAGGCACTATATGCAGATGAGGCATAGAAAAATGGAAGGCAACCAAGTATACAAAGCATCTGAATTACAGCTCCTTGGCAAAAATTACTCGAGAATTAAATTTAGCTAACCAAGAAATGAATAACTCAGGGAATGCTGAGATAAAATATCTAGTGAGGAGCAAGGAATCCACGTATACATAGAACAAACAGCTCACAACTGAAGCAGAAATTAAGTTAACTAAATGTAAACATTACAAACACTGACAGCATACAAATAACAATAAAATAGCTAAGAAAAATTGAGAGATGAGGAAGCAGGTGGTGAGAAGAAATATAACAGTGGTGTAGGAGAGACTCAAAGCAGAGCCTCAACTGAAGCATTTAAAAATTAATGAGTCTGGGTACAGTGGCTCAAGCCTGCAATCCCAGCACTTTGGGAGGCTAAGGCAAGTGGATTGCCTGAGTGCGTGGGTTCAAGGCCAGCCCGAGCAACTTGGCGAGGCCTCATCTCTACAACAAATCAAAAAGTTAGTCAGACATGGTAGTGCATGCCTGTAGTTCCGGCTACTTGGAAGGCCGAGGCGGAAGAATCGCCGGAGCCCAGCAGGTCAACGCTGAGGTGGCCATGAGCATGCCATGCACTTCAGTCTGGGCAATGGAGTGAGACTCCTACTAAAAAAAAAAAACTCAAAAAGTTAATCAATGACTCACAGCAATGTTTTTGTCCCCCATTAAGTGCTGAGGGGAAACCTCATCTCTACAATAAATCAAAAAATTAGCCGGGCGTGCTAGCGCGCGCCTGTAGTTCCAGCTACTTGGAAGACTGAGGCGGAAGGATCGCCGGAGCCCAACAGGTCAAGGCTGCGGTGGCCGGGAGCGGCCACTGCACTCCAGTCTGGGCGACAGTGAGACTCCAACTCAAAAAGAAAAAGAAAAAGAAAATCCTTTCTTGTGATGATAAAACCTTTATGTGACATTCAGCAATTTCTTCTGTCTTTTTCAATAATACTCATATATAAAAAAATTCAATAATACTAATATTATTACTAATAATATTAACGTTAAGTTCAATATTATATACTATAGATAATATTATATATTATATTGATATATGGTAGACAATGGTAGCTTTTACTTTTTATTTTGTACCCTTCTGTGCTGCTTGAATTTTCTTTTTTTTTTTTTTTTTTTGAGTTGGAATCTCACTCTGTCGCCCAGGCTGGAGTGCAGTGGCACGCTCATGGCCACCCAAGTCTCAACCTGCTGGGAGCCAGTGATCCTTCCACCTCAGCCTTCCAAGTATCCAGAACTACAGACATGTGCTACTATGTCCAGCTAATTTTTTATTTACTGTAGAGATGAGGTCTCACCAAGTTGCCCAGGTGGGTCTTGAACCCACGGGCTCAGGCAATCCACTCACCTCGGCTTCCCAAAGAGCTGGGATTATAGGCTGAGCCACTGAGCCCGGCCCCTTCGCTACTTTTATTCAACATAGTACTAGAAGGTGAGAGAAAGAAAGGGCATCCCAAAATGGAAGAAAGTGAAACTGTCCTGTTTGCAGATGACATGATTTTATAAACAGAAAAACCTAAAGACTCCACCAAGAACTCTTAGAACTGATAAGAAGATTCAGCAAAGTTGTAGGATACAAAATCAACATAAAAAAATAAGCAGCAATTCTATAAACTGTTAACAGACTAGATGAAAAAAAAAAT